>PVKB01003921.1:0-169866 GCA_004027205.1 Ctenodactylus gundi | reverse complement strand
GCTGGCCTGGAGGTATGTCTAATCTGTGAGCTCTAGTTTTATATTTCTTTAACATGTTCTCCTGGTTTAGCAATCTTCATGTACATAAATAGAGTTTACTATTTTAAACTAATACATGAATATTCCATTACATGAATATATTACAACTTATTATTTCCCCTATTAATGGACATTTTGTTTAACATTTTTCAGTTATACACAGTGCTGTGGTGACTATCACCGCACATCTTCTTAGACACACAGGTATTTCTTGGAATATACCTCAGACTAAACTCACTGGGTCTTACAGTATGTCCATCTACAACTTCACTGAATATTTTCTTTTTTATCCCATTGTTTTTATTAATATATAAATATCTTAATTTTTAAGTTTGTTTGTATGGTTGGATCCATAATGTTTACAATGAAATTGAGTATTTTGGACACATATGTATCACATCAGCTTCACAGCCCCTTCCCATGTTTGGCCCTCCCACACCCTTTCCATCCCCTCTAACTCCCACTATCACCCTCTTTTGGTTCTATAGAATGCCTGTATTCTGGGTTTCCCTACTCAGAGAAACCATGTGATATTTAACATATTTAATCTTCTGCATCTGACTCACTTTACCACTCAAATCACCACTTTTTAGCTCAGCTTCCCACCCCTAGAATGGGCTGCAGTGGCCGTATTTTGATGCCTCATCTCTGGGTCCACCAGAGCCCTTTATTGGGACAATATGCTGAAAGTTCTTTTTTTTTTCCCCGTATCCTACTGTATCTTTGTTGAGAGTCTTTAACATGGCCTCACCCACCAGTTCAAATGAGCACTATAACAATGAAATTCAAAAGGCTAGAAAATGTGAGAAATAAAAAGAAGTTAAATTTCATATTCCTTAACTGAGTACTGGAAGGTAAATGTTTGTACATTCAAAAAAACATGCGACATTACATGAGCTCAAGTCTATATCAAATTGCTACATTAAATAAACTTAAATCTATATCACATAAGTATACTACATTTAAAGCAACAGAGCGGCATTCTTAAGTATTTCATTTTTTAGCTTTCATAAATTATTTACTCACATTTCACTAATTACTAACATTTTGCCAGATTTGTTTTATTACCTACCTATCCATTCCTAACTTCATGCATACATATTTTTAAAGATTTTTATACCAATTCCTTATGTTGAATATAATTATTATATTTTGCAAACTTATATAATATTCAAAATAATAATTATGGGGGAAGATTCATAGATTTTATGAGAAAGCTGTTACTGATTTAGGAAACCAATCAAATGATTCAAATATCAATCTATTTTTTGTTACACTTTCTCTTTAGGTGTTTCCTTTCCTCCATATTTTTAGTGCTGCTTGTCTCTTTGCTTCTCTCAAAGATACCTTCAAATATTTTCTGCAAAACTGGGCTAGTGGTCGCAATTTTTTTTAGGGATTTCTGGTCATGAAAAAGTTTTACTTCTCCTTCAGTTTTCAGGGATAATTTTGCATACAACCTGCATTCACACTTTCTGTCTTTTAAAGCTTGAAAGATCTTGCTCCAGGCTCTCCTGGCCCTTAAAGTTTGCCTTGAGAAATCTGCAGTAATTTGAATGGGTTTGCCTTGGTAGAATAATGTCTGTTTTTCTCTTGCTGCTTTTGATATGCTCTTTTTATGTTGTATTTCTGAGGTTTTGACTATGAAATGTTGTGGTGAGTCTCATTGCTGGTTGAAGTTATTTGGTGTTCTATAAGCTTCCTGTACCTGGAAATGAATTTCTCTTTCTAGATTAATTTTCTTGCATTATTTCAGTGAATAAATTCTTTACACCTTTGCTGCTGTCTTCTGCTCTTTCTTCCACACCCATAACTCTGAGATTGGTTCTCTTTGAATCATCCATCAGCTGTTGTATCCAGCTACTTTGATCATTTCTAATTTTGGAGTCGTTCCTGATTATAGCATTTGTTTCCTCAGCCTTGTCTGTGAAGTCTGAAAGTCTGTCCTCACAATATATGAGTCATCTTCCTCTGTTGTCACATACATTTTTTATATCCTGAATTTCATCTAGGTTTCTTTTCTGATTTTCCACTTCCCTATCAAAATGTTCCTTCATATTTTGCATTTCCTTATTTACCTCAGCCAACTTTTCATTTGTGGCTTCAATATGCTCATTGAGCTTTGTCTCCACTAGGACCTCTATTTGATTAGTAAGATCCTCTTTAAGCCTGCTGATCAATGCTTGCATTTCTTTGAGAATATCTTGTTTGAACTGATTGTTTGACTCGTTCATTTGCTTTTTGACTACCTTCCTTATGAGTTCCACTATTTCAGGGCCCATGACATTAGTTTCTGGGGTCTCAGGCATCTCTGTGGGTGTCCTGTTGCCTTGTCTTCTTCCTATGTTTCTGTTGTTGAGGGATTTCACTTTAAAGGCCTAGCTGAGAGGCTTCATTGAATGGATATTAGGGTGTGTCAGGGGAGCTGAAATTACTTTGAGTTCTGTGCTGGAAGTAGGCAGTGACGGAGAACCTTACAGTCTGATGGTCTCTGAAGTGTCTTAATCACTCCCACCCACCTCAACAAAGCTCACCTGCCTGTCCTGGCTTCCCTCCCCCAGGGCAGAACTCTCCAACCCTGGAGGTGTTCCCAGTACTCTGAGTCATTCAGGAGGTTGGGTGGTCTTTCTCTCTGCTCTATGCAACTATGTCCTGTGCCAGTTTCTTCCTAGGTATTGTTTAAGAGTGACCCAAAAAACCCTGATGTGCTCTTCTGAGCTTTCTTTTACTCTAATCAGTTCAGCATTTTTTTTTTTTATGGCTCTTAGTTATGTCATTGCCTGTTATGGCTGCTGAGCACTGCTTCT
Source organism: Ctenodactylus gundi (assembly GCA_004027205.1). Classification (NCBI taxonomy): domain Eukaryota; kingdom Metazoa; phylum Chordata; class Mammalia; order Rodentia; family Ctenodactylidae; genus Ctenodactylus; species Ctenodactylus gundi. Next base: position 167,020 of record PVKB01003921.1, on the reverse strand, counting down.
GATCTGGGCTTTAGAAGGCCTTTTCTAGGGGGAGTGCACATTGGGTTTGCAGTATGCATTACCAGCAGTCTGATTTTTCAGAGGCTGGGACTACCAGCTCTTGACAATTCCCATTTCTCCCAGATTCACGCTTACCTCAATCTGAGGTCCTGACCTCCGGGCTTTCCTCCATCTGTGGTCTGTGAATGCTGTCAGCTACGGGCCATGCTGAGTCAGAGGGTGTTTTTCTCCACTTCCAGTATGTCTTTGGAATTTCTGACCTTCCTGTGGCCTCCTGTCAACTGTTGGGACACTCTTTCCTCTCCTAGCTCAGTCAGATGTTCCGGGCTCCATGTGAGCTTTCCTCTGCCTGCCAATGCCTGCAGCTCCCAGCCATTTGCACCCGGCCTGGGGCGGCTTCCTAGGCTGCTGTTTCTTTCCTCCACTTCTGATGTTCCTTCAGGATTTCTGACCTTCCTTTGGCCTCCTTTCAATTGTTAGGGTGCTCCTCCCAGTCCTAGCTACATTGAACAGGTGGTTTTTACTACATTCTCAACTGTTTTTAAGTGGGTCCATGAGGAGACACTGTGAAGCTCTATTACTTGGCTGCCATCTTGACCCAGACATTCTCATTGAATATTTTCAAATTGCACTTTAAAGCAGTTACACAAATTTTCATTAAGAGAATTTCTACTTCATTGTACAATATAGTAATAGCAAAAAAGCACTGGTAATATACAGTGAAAATTCTCTAGTCTACCTGTTCTAACTCCCATTCTGGCTTCTGAAGTTTATAACTTTTATTTCTTTAAGTTATTTCTTCCAAACATTGTTATTTATATTGTTATCATTGTACACATTAGCAATTTACTTCCTGTCATGACAGGTACTAGTTTTATTTGCTTATAATGGTCTTCAGCTCTATTTCCCTGCCCCAATTGTTGAGACCATTCTTATCCTCAGATGCTGTGGGTGTTGGCTGCTATCCCTCACAACTGCCCCTTCTTTACAGAATTTCCCTCATAGGGAATGTTAATGAACTTCGAGGTCACAGCCTTCCTGATCTTGCCTCTGCCCTGTCGTGAGATAGAATTAACTGCAATGCAATTCCTGCTCCAGAGCAGCTACGAAATCCAGCTATAGCTTACATTTGTTATCAGCTTGTTCTCCTGCCTTCTCCCTCTTTCCTCCTGAGAGCAACCCTCCCTAAGCTCCAGGCAAACAAATCCCTATGTGAGCTTATGCTTCTTCTAGCGTTGTATGAAGGGCGAGACAATGGGTAATGATCCGCCCCAGATGCAGACAACAAGAGTGTGCAATATCTGCACAGAATTTAAAAAGGAGATTTAGGGCTGGGAGATATCTAAGCGGTGGAGTGCTTGCCTAGCATGTAGAGTCCTGGGTTCTGTCCCTAGTACCGGGAAAATAAGAATAGTTATGCTAAAAAGAAGGCAGTCTGCATTTTATTATTACCATATACCAAAGACTAAACAATGCCCATGAAAAGAATTACCAACTCTGATTGTGGAGACTTCTGTTGTTCTTTGCTAGAGCCTCATGAGCCTCTTTGTAGAAATCTTTCATTTCTGATTATAGTATTTTGAATCATTTTCTATTTTTTCATGGTCAGTCTATCCAAAGGTGTCTCAATTTTGTTTCAAAGAACCAACATTTATTTACTACTTCTCTACCCTATATTTCACTATATTCATTCCAGAATTTCTTGTTTCCTTTCTTCTATTTTCCAGCCATTCACAAATGAGGACATAATGATCGATTTCATGTGTTAATGTCTTAGTTACCTTCTTGTTACTGGGACAGAATACCCAACATCCACAACTAAGGGAGGAAAGTTGTATTTTAATTTATAGTATCAAAAGGGCAATGTTAGAAACACATGGCAGAGGTGGCTGCCAGAGAAAGAGCAGGAGACAGACTGTTCACAGAATGCAGACATGAAACCAAGTGAGAAAGGAACGGCAGAACCTGCACACAGTCCCTAAGCATCTGCTCCTCCCAGCCAACAGCACATGGTATCCACAACATCCAAATACATGAGACCTTTGGGAGACACTACAGACTCCACTATAACATTCAACCCTGGCCCCCTAAAGACTCATGACCATCTCCTTATGCAAAACGCATTTAGTCCTTCTCTAAGAGTTGCCAAAGTCTTAACATTTTTAGGACTGTTAAAAATTCCAAGTCCAAAATCTCCTCTGAGATGCAAGAAACTCTCAGCCACCAGCTCTCATGAAAAACAAAGAAAAATTAAACACTTTCAACATACAACAGTGGAGCGTAAACATTCCCATTCCGAATTGAAGGACTAAAAGGATATAAAGCAACCAGGCCAAAGCAGGAGTGAAACCTAGCAGGACAATAACCAAATGTTGCCATTCCATTAAATTTTCTAGCTATGTCTTCAGCACCCAGGGTAAACAGTGGTAACATGTGATCTCCAAAGGGCTTGGGTGGCCTTGCCCCTACAGCATAGCCTCCTGCTCCCATCTTCATAGCTTCCCTTTGGGCTGGCTCTGCTCACAGACTGTAGCCTTCTTCAGGCGATGAACCATGTTTTTGACATCTTCAAATTTCTATTATACCTTAAGCTTCTCCTTCACAGTTCCATGCATTGCCCTCCCAGGGGTGCATGCCTAGCCTCCAAAGTCTTTTCCTGAAATCTGAGTGGAAGCTTCAGTAACCCAACTCTTGCACTCTATGTGTCTGTAAAGCCAGGACCTCATGGACATCACCAAGGTCCACCACTGGCTTGAGCAGTAGCCTGGTCTCCTTGGACAATTGCTGCTGAGACCTCTAAGTTCTTAAATGGTTGAACTCCAGCAAACATTTTTCTCTTCGATCCCATAGGATGTCCTGAGGTATAATTTTCAGAGCAAGGTCCTTTGCCTGCCACTCTTCAATTGGCAAACGATAGGGTCTTGTTGATTCCTGACACCCCCTCAAGGCATCTTTTTTATAGTCCTGCATTCAAGTACTTGGTTTCTTTTCAATGTTAATTTCCTTAACTTCCCTGTGCTCCTCTGCTCCACCTCTGCAGGCCCTCAGTCTGGCAAAACTGAAATCCCTTTACATCATTTTTCTCTGCCATTTTTTCTTGTTTTTCACCATGGAGTTATCTAAAAACACAAGAGGTCCCCAAATGACAATATGAAGATTGGGTTGCCTTGAGATTTCCTCTGCCAGATTGTCTTAGTTATTTTTTTCATTGCTGTGACTCAATACGCAATACCCACAAATTTAGGAAAGGTTTATTTTAGCTCACAGTTTCAGATGGGCACAGTCCATTCAGGGGTGGCCAGCAGCAATCCAAGTACAGGACAGAGGCAGAGGTGGAGGCAGCTTCTCAGGACATCACAAAACAGGAAGACAAGCTGAGACCAGTTGAGACTAGTCCTAGTCCTCCAGGAAGGCAGGTGCAGTTTATATATCCTTTCAGGTCTCCGCCCAGTAACCAGTCCCTCCTGCTTCCGGGTGTGGCCACTACACACCATTAATCCTAACTTAACTGTAATCCACCTCTCCAGACCAGACCCCAATCCACCAACATCACAGGTTCCATTAAAATACATGAGACTTTTGGGGGACACTCCAGATCCTAAACACAACACAGATGAAGCAGTCCACTGCCCTTAATCTCAGTTCAGGCAAAGTCCCTGGACAAGGGTAAGACAATGACACACTTTTTGTCACAGTTTTTAGACTCGTTGTCAATAAAGTCCTCCTTTACATGTGAAACTTCTTGAGCCTGCATTCTCTAATTCACACTTCTATCAGCATTCTGATCTTCTGACCTCCAACCAGAATCTTCTAACAAACTTAGCTCACAGCATTCTAAGACTTTTCTAGCCAGCATCTTCAAACCTTTTCAAACTCCTGCAAACCAGTTCCGAAGGCTTTTGAACCACATTGCCAGGTGAACTCACAGCAATGAGCCTACTTCTCTGGCACCAATTTCTGTCTTAGTTTCTTATTGCTGGGACAGAATACCCAACACCCACAATTTAAGGAACTCATTGTAGCTTACAGTTTCAGGAGATCACAGTCCATTTATGGGCAGGTGGCAATGGTAGAAACACCTGGCAGAGGTGGCAGCTGGAGAAAAGGCAGGAGATAGGCTGTTCACAGCATAAGGAGTGAGGAAGGGTGACAGAACCAACATTCATCAGTCCATATCGAGCCCTAAGTATCCATGTCTTCCAGCCAGGATCCACCTCCCAATAGTACATGGTATCCATAGGTAATCCATAGCATTAAAATACACGAGGCTTTTTTTCTGGGTGTGTTTTCAAGAGTGTTTCAAGGCAAGATTAGTATCTGAGTTGATGGATTTACTAAAGTAGATTGCTCTCTTTGATGTCAGTGGGAATTGTCTAGTTCATTGAGGGCCTGAGCAGAACAAAAGACAAAGAAAGAATTTCCCTTTTTGTTTTCTACCTGTCTGCTTGAGCCAGAACATCTCATCTTCTGTGTCCCTTAGACTAAGATTTATACTGTTTCCCTGGTTCTCAAATCTTTAAACTAAGACTAAACTATGCCATTTGTTTTCTTGGGTGTCCAGCTTGCGTATGGAAGTTTATGAAACTTATCCTCCTGAATTGTGCAAACCAATTCCTTTCAATGTGCACATATATTACATATATAATGTTTTACCATCCTTTCATTTTCAATACAATTTTTGTCTTTGACTTTAAAGTGATTTTCTTGTAGACAGCATATTATATATAAAATATATATAATGTATTATGTCTTTACTAACCATTATTACTCTTTAATTGTAGCAGCCTATTCATGCTTGCCAACCAGTTTAATATTCCTGAGTCTGAGTATTTCAATTAAAAGATTATAAAAGTTCGCTCCTTCAATTCTCTCTCTCTCTCTCTCTCTCTCTCTCTCTCTCTCTCTCTCTCTGTTGTATTTTCTCATTTGAAACCTTCTGGGTTTTTTTTTTGTTGGTTTCATATTCTTTTTAGTCACTCAAATACCCAGTGTGAGGAAGTAGCCATTATCTCAAATGATGCTAGTTGCCATGCAAGAAAGGAGAGTTTTGTACGTTCTCAGTCCTCCGGCTTTAGAGTAATACATATCACTTCCATTCACAAATCTTTGCCATAAACAGTCTATAGTCCCACCCAATTCTACCAGGGCTAACCCTTCAAGCACCAGGAATTAGCAAATTCATTTCACTTTCTTAATCCTAGAGCTGCTTCTAGGTGCTAATCATAGCAACTTATGGTAGTAGAGAGAGCTCCTACCTACCCAACCCCAAAAGCAAACTGTCCCAACTCTTTCTCTTAATTTTGTATAATGGAAAAAATCATAAACACATATAAACACAGGATAATGTAATGAACCTTAATGTAGCCATTACCAAGATGTAACTGTGATCAGCTCACACCTAGTATTCTTTATTTATGGCCCTATCCTTCTGGCTGGACTATTCTGAAGTAGAACCTACATATCACAGAATTTTACCCATACTTACTTTTGGATTTTAAAATAACAGTATCATTATCAGGCCTTAAAATGATCAATGATTTTAATGTTGTCAAATATCTTGCCAGTGTTCAATTTTTCGGATGTCAGAAATGTTGCATATCTTTTTCAATTTGCTTGAAACAGGATGAAAGTGAAGCCGATATGTTGCAATTAACATATCTCTTCAGTCTCTTTCAGTCTATAGGTTTCTCCCTCTCCCTCTCTCTTCCCTTTTCTCCCAAATTTAGCCGCTATAGAAACTGCATCAGTGGTCTAGTAGAGTATCCCACGTCCTGGACTTTGTTTATTGACTCCCATATGATATCATTTAAAATATTTCTGACTCTGCATTCCATTTGAGTTGGTAGCTGACTTAAAAGCTTAATTAGATTCCTGCTTCATTTTTTAAAAATCAAAAATGTTTCATTAGTAAGGCAGGGTCTTCAACAAGAGTCACATAGTGTCTAGTGTCATATTTTGTGATGTTATTAACTAGTGATACTTAGTGTCTGAATTCATTAGTTTATTATGTTTCCATTAGAAATAACTAAGTCCTGAGATTGAATGATATCACTCAAGAAGTACAGAAAGAAAAGTCTAAGGACTAAAAATGAAGTGACTGTAACATTTTAAGATCAGAGACAGGAGTTATAGCTATTGGAAAAGGCTGAGGAAAACTAGGTCAGTGACAAGGGGAAAATGGTTCAAGAGGATCAGAGTCAAATGAAGTGTGTCAGATATCTCTAAATCCATTGGATTTAGAAGTATGGCAGTCCTGGGGACCTTGAGAGGAAGGAGTCGAAAAAAAGAATGAGATAAGAAAATGCAAAGCCTTAAGATAAGACAATTCTTTGTCAGGTTTCACCATAAAAGAGAGGTGGCGAGTCCTTGGTAGTAGACATGGGGCACAGAGAAGCATATTGGTAAGCTGCTGAGACTGATCCAGCTGACAAGAAAACATTTTTGGTTTCAAAAAAAAGAGTTTCTCTACAGGAGCAAAGTACTTTAATTGACAGGAAAGTGTACGGTTCAGTACACAAGTAGAGAGATGAGCCTGTGACAGGGATGTAGTCATCTCACAGTTTAGACCAGAATGAGGATAGATTCTGGTAGAGGAATAGATTTAATTGTGGGAACATGAGCCATATCTCTCCTCATTGTTTCTCTTTAGACCAAAACCCAAGAAATGAGGTTATTTCTAAAATTTGGGAGATGCAAAGGCAGATTAGAAGATGCACAGATCCAAGCAAAAATGATGGCTCAGTTAATAAGGAGAGGAGAGGCTTGCACTGCCTTCTTGTGGTAGCTCAGATAACAGGAGTATAAGGCATGACGAGTAATTTGTTCTGACAATCTTACAAAGAGAAAAGCTGGCTCTGGTCACCCTGGCCTTCTTCTTGCTCCTTAAACACCCCAGTCTTATTTCTACCTTAGCCGCATGGCGGTTGCTACGCCCCCTCAAACACTCTTTCCTCCATGGCCTCTTGTATTCGGACCTTCATTCAAGTGTTGGTACAACTCAGAGAGCCCTTCCTGAGCACTCTGTTTATATCAATCTTCCTGTCATTCTCCATATCCTCATTCTATTTTTGAAAAATTAGCTTTATTGCTTTATTGGTGACATGCAAAGAAGTGCACATATTTAATGTGCATGGTTTGATGAGTTTGCACATAAGCAAACTCTCATGATACCGTCCCCACAACCAAAGTAACAGACATATCCAATACATCTCAAATTTTCCTTGTGCCATTTTGCTTTATTTTATTTCATGTGTGTGTGTATATCTGTGTCTGTGTGGTAACAACACCTGACTTGAGATTTACTGTCAATACATTTTGAACTATACAATACTATGTAATTAACTATAGGTACCATGTTGTGCATCAGGCTTCTAGAGCTTCTTTAACTGATCTTTATACCCATGGAGCAACAACGTCCCAGTTACCCCACTCTCCCAGCCCCTGGCAGCCATCACTCTATTCCCTGGTTCTATAAGTTTGACTGTTATAGATACCACATTGTCGTGGTTTCGATCTGGAGTGTCCCCCAAGAGTTTCATGTTCCCATGGATACTGAATAGGGTTAGGAGGTGGGGCCTGGCAGGAAGGGCCTGATGCTTGGTGCTTGACCTGGAGGTGCATGTGATTGTTCTGCCCTTCCTCCCAATCTCTCTCTTCCACCATGCTGTAAAGATTTCTGCCCCAGAAACTCTGGTTCCAGCTCTAGCTGCTGTTTCACCATGTGATTCCACCATTTTCCAGCCACCCACACATGAACGGACGGAGACCTTCTGAAACTGTAAGCTACAATAAATCTTTCCTCCATAAGTTGTGGATGTTGAGTATTGAGTTACAATGATGAAAAAGTAACTGATACACACTTATAAGTTAAATCATACAGCACATGTCTTTCTGTGGCTGACTACTTAACTTAGGATAATATCCTCACTGGTGCCCCTCAGATATATCTTTATTTATGTTTTTATTGTATCTACTGCATTGCCAAAGCATCAGCTACTCTAAATGGGATTTTGTTTTGCTCACTGCTGTATCTCAAGTGCTTAACACAGAATCTGCCACATAGTTGCTGTCCATTAAGCATTTATTAAATAAATAAATAATCAGTTCTTATTATAGGTTTCCTCCTTAGTTTGATCGCTTGGCAGTTTTAGTGATGACATAGGTGGTGTTGTGACAGCAGGTATCCTGGGACCTGTCAGGAGCTGGAAGAGTCCCTGCATCCTGCAGTGATGAGGTCAAGGCAGCAGTGAGCATCGTTTGTGACTTCAGAGACCTGGAGTGGGGCTAGGAACAGGTCCTCTACTTTGTATCAGAGCTGCTTTTGGGAAAGGTGGGATAGAACACGTGACAGGAAGAAAACCAGGTGAGATTTCAACATGGACAGCAATCCCTCCCCTGCACTGTCTCAGTGGGTAGAATCTGTTAGCAGAGGTGTAGCCTTCAGGGAATCAGACTGTCTAGAATTCCCGAAGACATGAACCTTGGAGTACAGGGTGATACAGGCAAGCAGCAGACATAGTATCTTTTGCTACTGAAATGATTAGGGATTGTAAGTGGTGTGGAAAACGTGAAGTTTGGCTATCAGGAAGGACAGAGTACTTATCCTGGCAGAAAAGATGCTAGGGACAGTAACTGAAGACTTGACTCAACATTCTCTAAAAGAGGTAAGCAGCGAAGACGCATAATGGTACACAGAGGCCTTGGAAGGCACAAGACTTAACAGCATGGCTGCACAAGTCAGAGAACTGGAATGTCTCCTACAGGCATCAAATGAGGGGACAGAAGGTCATGGAACTGAAGTTGCAGTGTGGGCAGGAATTGGGTTCGGTCATGGCATCTACCTCACAGCAAAAGTATGAGAGGAAATTTTAGGCTACTGGCCCCCAGAGATGTTTCCAGTATATTTTTGGTCCTACATGATTTTTGAGTCCCTAAGAACACTGGACCAGATGCAGCCCCATCAAAATCCTCCACAAGCTGTCTTCCAAAGGCATCAATGAGGCTTCAGCAAAACACCTGGGATCACAACATCCTTGCTGAGTACCCTGAAGGCTGTGCTGCTGCAGGTGTACACATGAAGTCTACCAAGACAAGGAAATCGTGGAGATCTGCTAGACCTCATCGTCCTCCTTTTCATCTGGGTCCTGTAGCTGCTACTGCTTCCTGACAGTACCTGCAACTCACCATAGAGCTGAAGATTCACAATGTCACCAAATTAAGACTATCCTAAGGGAGAGAGACAATATCTGGTTTCCCTTCATCATGAGTTGGTACAAAGATTAAAGACCAGGAGTCATCGGAAGACAGGTTCTGAGTGAATACGAGTACCCTAGAGATAGATAGACAGACAGATAGATAGACAGATAGATAGACATTAGTCCAGGAGGCTGTAACTAACCCTGGCAATGAGGCCCTGCAATTTACTTGGAGTAGTGCCCAGATCAGAAAATATGTATTAATCAGAATAATGCTAGCTGCTGTATCGAACAACTTTTATATCCCAGTTTTTAAGTCAGTCTGTTGAGAGTCCATAAGACTCCTCCAAGAATCCAACTGTTTCCATCTATGGCTCTGCTACCTTGTGTTTCAGAGCATCCTAATGTTCCAGCATCACATAGAGACATGAAGAATCACGTATCCATTACTCAACCACCCTGACCCTGTGAGGATATCATGTCCATTCTCTAAATTAGCAAGAACTGATCAGATGGCCCTACACAGAGGTGGGATGGAGTTAGGAAATGGTAGCATCTGGCTAAGAAGCCTCTTCCAAGCAACCACTCTACATCATGGAAAGAAACCTGAACCGTTGGTTGTCAATTAGCACTCCATGCCATGCAATAGCATAGCCTCAGTTATCTGTACCGGTCCAATTCAATTTGAACTTCTGTCTTTCATTAGTCTTTCTCTTGTATGCAACAATAAATGGCCCAGAAAGTTTTGATTTTTGTGAATTTCTGGATCCACTGGAATTGTCCAGTAGGAGGCAATTCAACAGGAATGAGTGGTAGTCCCATCCTTGCCACTGAATCAAAGTTCTATTTGTCTTTGTTTTTATATATTTTTTATTTATTTTATTTTATTTTTTTGTTTTTTTTGAGACAGGGTCTCGCTCTGTGGTCCAGGCTGGTCCTGAATTCACTTCGGAGCCCAGGCTGGCCTTGGACTCATGGCAATCCTCCTGTCTCAGCCTCCCAAGTGCTGGGATTACAGGCGTGCGCCACCACACCCAGTTATGTGGTGCTGGGGAATCGAACTCAGGTAGTTACCGCTTGGCTTAGCACTTGCTCAAGCGCTTTAACTGCTGAGCCATTCCTCCAGCCCCATGTCTTTGTTTTTATAAATAATGAGGATGCCAACAGGAGAATCTGAGTGCTAGATGGCCACACACACAAATTATTGAGTCTCAAGATTCTGTCTTTGAAAACTGTTTCCAATGGTTCAGGACCCTAAAGTGAGATGAATGGTAGAGTTGTCGTTACTGTATGGAGCAGCTACTTGCCATCCTTTCTCAGACAGCTCTATTCTAGGATGCCTATTTGCCTGATGAGATGAAATGCTCAGACACTAATATGACCCACAGGTTGCTCTGGACATGGGAGGATTCTCTGGAGTCATGGATGCATTACTGGTTGACAGCGTTCATGTCTCTGTATGGTCCCCATTCTGATCTGGTTTCATTGGCTCTTTCCAGCAGTAGATGTCTGCTAATCTCATCCATTCAGACCTGCTGTGGCTTTAAGAAGCTCACCGAGCTGAGTCTCTTGAAACAAGTTTCAGTTCAAAGAGTTGTGAAACACCACAGAGCCCACCTGCATCTGGAGCTACACGTGGGTCCTAGGCAGTGCGTTCCAGCAAGTACATAACAAGGAGATGTGAGAATTTAAAAAACCATGATCTACAACATCTGCTGAACCCCAAGGTATAAACACTCCCAAAATGACTGATTTCGATGGTACATTGTCACTGAATGCAAAGTTGAAGCGTAGAGTGATACAACATATCCCCAGTGTTTTGAATATAATTTCAAGAACATAGATAAAAATAAGAGGTATAAAGTTTTAGTATTTACTACCCCTGTTTTAATACAATGTTTTAATAGTAAATCTATATATTTTGGTGTTTTAATAATGACTGTGATAATAACCAGTATACAAATTTTGTGAAATTTTAGCAGTTAGTCCTTGTGGGTTAGGACCACCTGCCTCTCGGCCACCACGGTCTCAGCCACTAGTCTCAGCCCAGCCACCTTAGTGCCATGCTTTGCCAATGATAGTGGAGAACATGAAGGAAGGGTGAGCCTAGAAGTAGGCAATTTTCTTTTCTCAAGGGACTAAGAAATTTCCTAGCAGTGATAACAAAGTACCCAAGGACAAAGCATTTATTCTCTAGGAGAGATGCAAATGTTAGTGGCATGGATGCTTCAGAGCAGACTTTTGGGAAACACAGCCCTTCTGCCCTTGTGAGCTCATTATCAGCCTTGGGAGCAGCTTACTTAAAACCTGAGTCACAAGGTATGTGCGGCCCACACACTCTTCATAGTCACCAATTCAGTCAGGACTCATACTAATGGGGGAAGGACTTGGAAACTCTTCCTAGAATGTTCTTTGCTTCTACTGGGTGATCCACTCTTCTCCTGGAAAAGTAAACACACTGCTGCCATCTTCTCAGACCAGAAGTATGGCTATGTCCTTCCGGGTCCTCACCATCTTCACACACAGAGCTTCCAGAAGCCACACGGAAGGGTAGCCAACCTGCCAACAACACAGTCTCCTCTATCAGATCTTTGAATCATTTATCTCTGAGAACTGGGAGATCAGGGTATCCATGAAGCTTTTCAACTGCTTTATTTAAAATCACCTGGGCAAAGGCAGGAGGGACACAGCAGGGCTGGAGGGAAAGGCGAGGGGTCTGCCAGCAGAGAACTCCCCTAATACTATCTTAACCAGGCCCAAGGACTCCGTTAATGCAGGATTTTCTGAGGCTGTATAGAAGTTGCCCCAGGGATCAAGGGCTAATGTCTACAATTTACTTCCTGCGTCTCTACATTCCAGACACTCTCCCAGAGTTTCCTACTGCCCTCACTCAGTCTCTAGGTATGTGTACCAGGTAAAAACAAAAATCACCCCCACCCTAAAAAATCATAGTGCCTCAGAGTTTCTGTGGGTCAGAAATTCAGGAGCAGCTTAGCAGGGAGGTTGTGCTGCAGATATGGATGCAGCCAGGATATTAGCAGTCATTGGAAGTCACCTGAAAGGCTGGAAGTCATTGGAAGGTTTTCATGGGGCTGGAGGTCTGCTTCCATGATAGGCTGGCCATGTGGATGTCAGCAACAGACGTCAGTTCCTCATGACGTAGGCCTCTCTGTGTGCTGGGTCCCAATACGCCATGGCAAATAACCTGCCCCACAGCAATAACCCGAATACAGAGGGAACACAAAGGAGCCACATTGCCTTTTATATAACCTGGTGTCTGAAATTCTGTTTTAGTCTATTCATTGGAAGCCTGTCACTGATGGATTCCTTTTGCCTATACATTAGAAACAAGACTGTACAAACAGTTCACCCTCAAGGGGAGGGAAGTTAGCTTCTGTCTTTGGAAGGGAGGAGTATCAAAGAAGTTGTGGACATGCACCAAAGCTACCACAGTCCTCCCTCTGTTCACAAATGATTGGTATTCTTCCCACATGCAAAAATGCAGTCACTTCTCCCAAGGCTCACAGCAGTCTCCTCCCAGCATAGCACGGCCTCGAGTACACATTCTCACCATTGGTTCCAGGCAAAGGTGCACGTGATGCTCCTCAGATGCACCAGCTTGGGTTTTTTTTTTTTTTTCTTCGTACTGGGGAATGCAACCAGGAATTTCTCCCTGAGCTATGGCTCCAGTCTTTTGTTTGTTTATTTATTTATTTTTGAGACAAGGTCTCACTAAGTCCCTAAGTTGCTTAGGCTGAGCTTGAACATGCAATTCCCCCATCTCGGTCTCCCAGAATGATTACAGACATTTGCCACTAATGTTGGGCTATATATAGCTCTGAGAAAAGCTCCTTACATACACTTCTGAACACTAAGACCTATGAACTCAAAAGAAAGCTATCTGCCTCCACCCGATACCCCACACTCAACATGAAATGGTGGGAAAGTGCAGAATAACCTCTGGAGATGTTACTGTGCAAAAAGGACGAAAAAGGAGTCACGCTGTTTCATTCATAATTCTGTACTCTATCTGGGGAGAATTCCTTGTTGAAGATGCAATCCTGTCCTTCTCAGTTAGGACACAGTTCCACTCCTGCCGTGGTATAACTCTCCACGGCCCTTGGCTCTTCCCCAAGATGCTTGGTTCCACCCTCTCGTGTACCTCCCCACTTCCTGAAAGCCAGCTTTCCTTCCAGGAAGCTATGAGGGTCTGGAGATCCCTTGTTATTTATAACACCTCTCCCACTTTAAGTCCAAGCTTGAAGTACTTCTGGAAACACAATTCTTTTTAAAAAAATTTGCGAATCTTCTGTGAATCTTATTAAAGTTTACTCCATTACACCAAAGCTTCATCCAAAAAAGATCTTTGTTCTGAGCCCTTCCTCACATAAGACTTGTGCAGAGACTACTGAAAGCTAATATCTTTAAGCTTCTTAAAGCCTCATTGCCTGACTGAGTAACTCTCTGAGGCATTACCTTAGATCTTTCTGGGGTTTTAACAAAGGATTTTGCAGTCATACATTAAGGTTTATCTCTAGGCCTTGCTTTCCAGAGAGTACCTTGTATTTTATCTTTTTTTCAAAGCCATTTCTTAATTTTAGCACTATTAACCATCTGGTGATATAGGAGTCTGAAAAACAGAATGTTCAGGCTTTTTGGGTACAGCAATCCTTCTTTTAGTTTAACTCTGTCCTCACACGTTTTACTACAAGCAACAAGAACAAACAAGACAGCACCTTCCAAGTTCCTTTAGCTACATCATCTAGTCTAAATGGGACACATTTTCTATTTTCTAAATAATTTTAGATGACAGTGTTGCTAAACTTTGTGCCACTGTATAACACTCTTTTTTTCCCCCAGTACAATAGCCCTTATATTTAAGCACTCATTGACAGCCTCTGCAAAGCTCAGACTTCCATCAACAGTCTGTTCAAGAAATTTTACCTTTCATGAACACTTTATTCAGAGCTTTCACAAAAATTTGATATGAGAAAAAAAAAAACCAAGCTGCTCTCATGTTTTTAGATATTTATTATTGGTAACACCCCATTTCCACGTGCCAAAATTTATATCATTTACCTATTGTTACATAACAAATTACTTCAAAACTCAGTGGCTTAAAATAACAAATATGTATTTATTTTGTTCTTGTTTTACTCATCCAGTGCTGGAGCTCACACCAAGTGCCTGGCACATGGTAGGCAAACACCGTATCATGGAGCTACTACAGCTACAATCAAAATAACATACATTTATACCTGACAGTTTCAGATAGTCTGAAATTCGGGAATGGCTTGTGTGGAAATTTTGGCTCCAAGTTTATTGCATGGCCATATTTACAATATAAGCAAGTCTACCCTCTGAAGGCTTGGAGGCAATGGAGGGTCTTCTTCCAGAAGGACTCACTCACATACCTGCTAACAAGATAACCCAGTCCCTCACCACATAGGCCTATCCTCAAATGGGTGAAGTATCCTCAGGGTGTGGCAAGTAGTCTCCAGTGTGACTCAAAGGAAGCCACACTGCCCCTTATGTCATGGTCACTTTGGCTTTATGCTGTTTGTTAGGAGAAAGTCTGAAGGCACAGGGGAATCAGGTTCCACCTTTTCAAGGGAAGAGCATCAAAGGTTTGTGGAGGTGTTTGAAATAGTCATATTCTAGCCTGGCCCAGTGGCCCAGGTCTGTAATCCCAGCACTCCGGGAGGCTGGGGCAATTTAGTGACTTAGGGCGACCCTGTCTCAAAATAAAAAGTAAAGGGCTGAGTTGTAGTTCAGCGTGTAGGCCCTAGGTTCAGCCTCCAGTACCACATAGAATAAATCATCATGTTCTTTTTTTCTCTCACATCATATCATAGCTGAGCAGGTAGAGTTCTCTAGCCTAAGCAAGGAAAAAAGGAAGGCATGGAGAAATGAAATGACTTCACTGATACTCCACCACGTGACTAGGAATGGCCAAAATAAAGCTAAGGACACATAAGTCAGACAAATCTGCATCTTTTAAAAATGATGTTGTGTAGCATCATCTGTTTTCTCATTCAGACTGTAACTCATCTGTACTTCATGACCATTTCTACTACGTGCCAGTCGTTATGCTAAGTGCTTTACATGTGTTAGCCAAGTTAAAAGTCTCAAAACCCTTTATCATATCCAGTTTAAAGATAGGGAATGTGTCACTCAGTAGAAGGAAAAGAAAATAACACGGTCATAGAGCATACCACGACAGAAAAGCCACAATTCAAACCTATATTTGTCTCACACTAGTCTGTTTTAAACAACACAGAGTGAAAGTTTCTATACTAAAGATCCAAGAGAAGTTTGAGTAAAAATAAAGAATATCTGTGCTCCGGCTCACTTAGAGTAGTGTTACCAATGTATCTTAAGAAAATATGGTTTTATTATATTATTTTATTTTATTTTTGGTTCTAGGGATTGAATTCAAGGCCTTCACACTGAGTTATATCCCCAGCTCATGTTTTTAAGTTTTGATTTTGAGGCCCAGTTTTGCTGAGTCACTACTTTGTCCAGACTGGACTTGAATTTGTGACTCTCCTACGTCACCCTCCCAGAGTGCTGGGATTACAGGCCTATACCATGAGATCTGGCTAAGAAAAACACAGCTTTACTAGGACAAGAACTACAGGCTGAGTAAAGACTACTGCTAATTGAGCATTTGCTATTTTCTCCATGTCTCCTTTTTACTCATTTCTCTACATTTTTCTCCACCTACAACTTAAAACAGAAGAGGCTTATGTGGCTCACAGCTTCAAGGTTGCCTGGGTCCAAAGCAGAAACACATGGTGAAAGGGCAGAGGAGAGCTGCTCGCCACATGGCAGCCAGAAATCAGAGAAAGAAGAGAGGAGCTAGGGGCAAGATTACCCCTTCCCAGGTCATTCCCCAGTGACCCACCTCCAACCAGACACCATGTTTTTCTTATTAAATATTTTGAGCCAGGCCCAGGGGTGCAAGCCTTTATTTTTTGTTTATTTGTTTATTTTCTGCAGGAGGGTCACGTGCCACCATACCCAGCATATGTGGTACTGAAGAATTGAACTCAGGGCTCCTCACTTGCCAGGCAAGGGCTCTTAACCATAGAGCTACAACCCCAGGCCTCTGGACCCCATTTTCTAACAGTACCTTCAGCTACTGAACTCATTAATGGATGAATCCACTGATAAGTACAGTGCCAACACACAGTATCTTCCAGACATTTGGGGTTTGAGGGGGATATTTTTGATTTAAATTATAACATTCTGCCCCTAGCCCCCAAAAGGCTCATACTCATCTCAGTATGCAAAATGCATTTTAATCTATCTCTAAGAGTAAAGTCTTAACATTTCCAGCATTGCTCAAAAGTCCAAGTCCAATGTCTTCTCTGAGACTCAAGGCAAACTCTCTGTTGTGAGGCACTGTAGAAGTCAAAAAGAAAGCTAAGAACTTCCAACATACAATGGTGCACTGTAAACATTACCATTGCATAGGACAAAATCAAGACCAAAAACCTAACAGGGCAAATATTAAATCCTATAATTCTGTGTCCAGCCCCTGGAGCAGGTTGCCATGAGATGTGAGCTCCAAAGGGCTTGAACAGCTTTGCCTCTATGGTACTACTCATTACAGCCCACTTGATTCTCTCTTGGCCTGACTCTACTTACTCTTGCCATTTTCCTCAGAAGATGTTCCACAGTCCTAGCATTTCCAACATCCTAGGATGTCTACTACACTTTCAGCTTCATGCTCACACCTTCACTCACTGCCCTGTCCGGAGCACACTGCCTGGTCTCTCTCCTAGGCTTTTACTGTGGTTTGGATCTGGAATGTCTCCCAAAAGGCTCATGTTTTTGGATGTTATGTATTACCTATGGAACCATGTATCACTAAGGAGATTGGAGCCTGGTTTGGAGGGGTGGATTATGGGCCTGTGGTGCATTATAGATATGTCATGGAAGACAGGCACGTGTCAGATTACATATTACAGGATTAGATTACAGGCATATGGTGGATTAGGGGCTTAAATCTGGAAGGGGCAAAACACTAAGGCTGGAACAAGAAGGACCAGATCAATAGGACAGGACCAGGAAGGACAAATGCAACTTTCTCCCTTCCTCTCAGACTTGACTTCCTGTTTTCAATGCTATGAAGAGCTGCCTTCTCCTCCAACTCCATTATGAGTTTCCACTGTTGTCTACTGCCCATAAGTGGATTGTGACCTTCCGAAACTCTGAGCTAAAATAAACCTTTCCTCCATAGATTTGTGCATATCAGGCATTTTGTCACAGCAACCAAAAAGTAACTAAGACAGTTTGGTTTTAAAATCTGGATGGAAGCCTCCATGATCCATAGTTCTTATATTCTGCATGTCTGTAAAAGCAACATCATGTGAATGATACCAAGGTCTATCTCCTGCTCAAGCAGTAGCTAGGCCTTGATTCATGGCTGTGGAGGCCTCTGAGTGCCTGTATAACTGAGCACCGTTAAATAAAACTCAAGGAACAAAATCCTTAGGCAGCCCTTTGGAGCAGACATCTCAGGAACTTCCCTCTCAAAGAAAAGTTTTCAGTTCTGCACCCTTGGTCACGTGTAAAGTGTTGCTGATTCCTGAGATGCCTTCAAGGCTTCTTTTCTATTGTTCTGATGCAAAGTAATAGGGTTATTTTTAAATGCTAATCTGTTTTAGGGAGGATCCTAGGACAAGAAGACACCTTTCCAGGTTATGTTCCCAGTGACTCACCTCCAACTAGGCCCTGCCTCCCAACAGCACGTTCAAACTACATCCACTGATGAATATAGCATCCCCATGATCCAATCATCTTCCAAGCACATAGACTTGGGGAGGGAGGGGCAATTTAGATTGAAACCATAAAGTCATGCTTATCTCATGCATGCTCATTTGATCTTCACAGCAGACATGTGAAATAAGCATAGTGAACCCATTTCACAAAGGAGGACACACTTTTTACAGATGAAGCAAAGAGAGGTAAAGTGACTTGCTCAAAATGGTGCAAATATAATCATGTGTAAGCCCAAAGGTTGGGCTCATGGCAGTGATTTTTAATGCACTCTTCACAGGCCTAGGGCTTGAGGCATATTGGCCATAATTTACTTTAGACCAAGCTGCTTCTGTTCACCTAGCTGACTAGTGAGTTTTTGTACGATATTTCTCTTGCGTCAACCATATCTTGGCTTAACATGGGAGGAAAAAAGCCACTGTGACGTACACCATAAGGCCTTCTTTTATCCTTCATGCTTCTGAATATTTTGCATTTATAGCTCATCAACTATCTCCATCTCTGGCAATATCTTTGTGTAGAACTCTCACACAATGATTCCCAAGGGAAAGCAAACATAAGTCTAAGGAAGTCCAGGTCTTCAGCAAATAATTTAGATGGTACTTTGCCACTAATTTAATTATTGTTAGTCTGTGCTATGATACTGAGATACATTGTGTTTATTTCTATGTTGACAATATTAACCATTTTAACTAGTGTTGTGGTTAGGATCTGGAGTGTCCCCTAAAAGTCTCATGTATCCTAATGTTATGAATTGTCTATGGAACCATGTGATATTGGTGGATTGGGGTCTGGTCTGGAGGGGTGGATTGCAGTTAAGTTAGGTTAATGGTGTGTAGTGGCCACACCTGGATGCAGGACGTCACTGGGCGGAGACCTGAAAGGATACATAAGCTGCACCTGCCTTCCTGGAGGACTGGGACTAGTCTCAACTAGCCTCAGCTTGTCTTCCTGTTGGTCTGGGGAAGCTGCCTCCACCTCTCTCTCTGCCATGTACTTCGATTGTTGCCGGCCACCCCTGAATGGACTGTGACCTTCGAGACTGTGAGCTAAAATAAACCTTTCCTTTCCTAAGCTTGTGGGTGTCGGGTATTGAGTCACAGCAACGAAAAGTAACTAAGACAAGTAGTAATCTTTTCTTTAAAAATATTACCATCCTATGCAAGCACATTTTACACTGCCTCTCACTGAAGATGGCTCTAAAACGTGGTTGAATTGTAGACTCTGAGAAAATACACCACTAGCAGGAGAACTGGAAAAGAAGATTGGAGTACGAAGTATGAGCTGGAGTGGCCATGAGCTTACTGTCTTCTCTCCACACCTCTAGTATTCTCTGTCAGGATTCAGTGCAACACTAAGCATAAGAGTGGGCTTCAGAGCAAGCCGGGCTCTAGGAGAAGCCCTCTGGTTCTGGTAGCAGGAGCTGAAAAGAAGTCTCTTCATGCTCAGCACAGTGAAATACTTCTCCACTCATTTTAGTTTCCGTTTGCTATCTTTTCTCTATTCCTCCATAGCCCTGCCACCCTGCAACCATGCGCAGTAGCAGCCCCAGGGCGCCTGTAGGCCGCAGAATTGCAGAACAATGAGGGAGGTCAATGCTCCTCTCCAATTACAGCTGGGATGCTCCCAAGCAGCGTGCGCACCGCCTCTGCATTTTCCTCTCTTTTAGTTCACTTGCCATTTAGCCCAATGTGCCCACAAGTTGCAGAAGAACACAGCACAACAGAGTTCCCAAAGTCTCATATTTCTGATTGGACGAATCAGAAAGGGGAGGTCTTGAAAAGCAGAAAATATCAGGAAGATCATGCAGACGGAGGAATTCAGAAAAATTATCATTAAAGTTGTTCCTGAATGCCCAGGCTTACACATCAAGTTGCATGTGCATGACTATGACCTAAAATAACACACAGATTCTTGAAAAGTTTTATTACACACATATTAATTGTACATATTAATGGAACTCAAGTGTGATATTTCTATATATGCATACTCTATGCACTAATCAAATTCAACCACCTTTTTCCATTTCTTCCACCCCACACCCTTCTTCTCAATCTTTAGTGTCTAAGTCACTTTTTTGTTACTAGGACAGAATACTTAATTTCCACAACTTACGGAAGAAAAGATTTATCTTAGCTCATAGCTTCAGAAGGTGTCAATTCATTCATGGATGTCTGCAGTGGTGGAAGGCCTTGGTAGAGAGCTGTCCAGAGAGGGGGTGTCCATGGCATAGCAAACAGAAAGCACAGTGAGTGAGGAAGGGTGGAGATAGCACATATCCTTCCAGGTCAAGACTCAGTGATCCACCCATTCCAGGCCAAGCCCCAGGCATACGCCCTTCCAGGCCAAGCTCCAAGTATCTGCCCATCCTACTCAGGGCCCATCTCTTAGCAGTATATGGAATCCATAGTTATTCTACAACATCCAAACATGAGACTTTTGGGGGACATTCCAGATGTTAATCACAATATTCCACCCCTGGCCCCCAAAAGACTCATGTGCACCTCCTTATGCAAAATACATCCAGTCTATCTTTAAGAGTTACTACTACTCACCTGCGACTTCCTGTGAAAATCAAAGAAAAGTTAAACATTGCCAACATACAATGGCACAGATTAAATATTCCCATTCCAAAGGGGAGAAATAGGAGGATAGAAAGCAATTAGACTGAAGAACGACCAAAACCAAGCAAGATAAGTATTAAATCCCGCATCTCTGTGTCCAGCACTCAGCACGAGCTGCGATGGACATGTGATCTCCAAAGGGGTTTGGTGGCCCTGCCCTTCCAGTATTGCCTGTGGCTGCAACCTTCATGGCTTCTCTCTTGGGCTACCTCCACTCATAGCATGTGGCTTTCCTCAGAATACAATTCACACTTGTGACGTCTCCAAATTCCCGGAATCTCCACTGTGATTTTAGCTTCACGTTCGTGACTTCACACAATGTTCTCCCAGAGCCCATCCTCCATGCCCTTCTCCTGAAATCTGCATGGAAGTCTCCACGACCCCATAAATCATGCACTCTGCATGCCTATGAAACCACCACCACATGGATGATGCCAAGGTCTCCCACTGGCTTGAGTAGTAGTCTGGCCTTTCCTTAGCTACTTATTCATTGCTGTGACAGAATATCCAACATGCACAACTTAATGGAGAAAATATTTATTTTAGCTCACAGTTTCAGAAGGTCTCACACAGTCCATTCATAGGCAGCCAGCAATGGTGGAAGCACATGGCAGAGACTGGAATGCTGCTCACAGCATTTCAGAAAGAAAGCCAAGTGGAAAAACAAAGAGTTGTTGTCTGGAGACTGAGGCAAGGCCGGAGCCATCCCAGGAAGAATCTGTAAAAATGTTTCTTCTTCCTTCCTTTCACTTAGTTCAAGCTGTCTGTCGGGCCCCCAACACCATGAATAAGTGCCACTCCCTTATTTCATGGCCCACAAGTCAATAACACACGCCTGAAAGTTTTGTCTTCGGTGTGCTCTAATCTCAGCAAGTAGACACAATCCCTCCAAATCAAACTCCAAGCATCCACCCCTTCCAACCCGGCCCGACCTCTCAACAGCACATGGTTCCACAGTTATCCCACTATATCCAAACACATGAGGTTTTAAGGGACACTCCTGATCCAAACCACAGCAGGCCCCTTCAGACCATAGGTGCAGCAGCCTACAAGTGCCTGGACAGCTGAACCTTAAGGGGCTGAAATCCAGCAAACGCTTCCCCCACTTTGACCCTACAGGATGCCCTGGAGTACTTTTCTCAGAAAAAAAGTTGTCTTAGTTACTTTTTCGTTGCCATAACTCAATACCCAACACCCACAAATTTAGGAAAGGTTTATTTTAGCTCACAGTTTTAGAAGGCATCCATTCAGGGGCAGCCGACAGCAATCCAAGTACAGGACAGAGGCAGAGGTGGAGGCAGCTTCTCAGGACATCACAAACAGGAAGGCAAGCTGAGACCAGTTGAGACTAGACCCAGCCCTCCAGGAAGGCAGGTGCAGCTTATATATCCCTTCAGGTCTCCTCCCAGTAACTAGTCCCTCCTGCATCCAGGTGTGGCCACTACACACCATTAATCCTAACTCAAACACCTTTAGTCTTAACTGTAATCCACCCCTCCAGACCAGACCCCAATCCATCAACATTACATGGTTCCATAGACATCCATAACATTAAAATACATGAGACTTTTGGGGACACTCCAGATCCTAACCACAACACAGGTCTTTGCCTTTCCACCCTTGAATCAGTAAAGGATGGGGTCCTGATTTCTGAGATGCCCTCAAGGTATCTTCTATAATCCTGATTCCAAGTACTTGGCTTCTTTTTAACGATACTCCTTCCAATAACCATGCTTTCCTTTGCCCCAAATTTGCAGTATCTTTCATTCTGGGGAAACCTGCAACCTTTTTTAGTTTTTTCCTCTTTCTTTTTTTTTCTGATTTTAAGATCAGAGATGGCTCAAATAGAATCCATGCTAAAGCCTGAACAATATGCTGCCTCAAAATTTTCTCCACTAGATTAAGTAGTCCACTGTCCACAATATCTATTTCAGGCAAAGTCTCAGGATAGTGGCAAAATGCCCACACACTTTTCATCAGAGCATAACATGCATGCATGTTTTGTAGACCAATTGCCAACGGCATCCTCCTTTCCAACTGAAACTTTTTGAAACTGGTGTTTCCAATCTGCTCTTCTCTTGGCATTCTGGTCTTCTGAGTTCTGACCAGAACCTTCTATCAAGCTCAGCTCACAGCATTCTAAGATTTCTCTAGCTAACATTCTCAAACCTTTACAAACTCCCCCTGCAAACCAGTTCCAAAGGCTTGTAGACCACATCAACAGGTAAAGTCACAGCAATGACCCTACTCCCTGTTCCAATTTCTGTCTCAGTCACATTTTTATTGCTAAAACAGAATACTCAACATTGACACCTTAAAGAAGGAAAGATTGATTTCAGCTCACAGTTTCAGAAGGTCTAAGTCCATTCATGGGTGGCTGGTAATGGTGGAAACCTAGCTAGAAAAGAACTGTTCATGGCAAACAGGAAGCATAGTGCGTGCGGAAGGGCAGACCTAGTACACATCCTTCAAAGTCAAGTCCCAGTAAGCCACCACTTCCAGTCAAGTCCCAGTGTTCTACCCCTTCCAGCTAGGTCCCGTCTCTTAATAGCACCTGGAATCTATAGATATTCTACAACATCCAAATACACGAGGATTTGAGGGGATAGTCTTGACCTAAACCATAACACTTAATAATCACTATTCTTATTTTTTTGGAGACCAGTACTGAGGATTGAACCCAGGACCTTCACACTGAGCTAAATCTCTAGCCCCAATTTTTGTTTTTCTTTTAGAACAGGGCCCTAGTGACCCCCTAACTTTCCCTGGCTAGGCTAACATCAGCAATTTTTTACTTTCTACATATGAGAGAGAACATATGGTACCTGCCTTTCTATTTCCAGCTTGAGAATAGAAGTAGGGCAAAAATAACCACCAAGTCCAGGTGGGCCAATGTGAACAACACTGGTCGTGAAACTGCAAAGTACAGAAGGTGAATCAGAACCCAAGTAGTTAATCACCTGATGAAACAAAGCTATCAATGTCTTCTTTAGGGTTAAACATGGCCAAACACATCATGCAATAATATTTGTAGTATCTATGACACATTCCAAATGACTTGGTATATGAATAATCAGGAAAATCTCAGTTTACAAAGAAAAAAAATCCAACAGACATCAACACTGAGATAATATATATACTAGAAATACTGACAAAATATTTTAAGCAGTTAATATAAAACATATACTTTTTTCCCTTGTGGCATTGAACATTGAGCCCAGGACCTCACACCTACTAGGCAAACACTTTATCACTGGGCTATGTCTCTTGCTCTTTTTCATTTTTATTTTGAGACAGGGCTTGATGCATGAAAGTTTTCCTGGAGAAACATGCACAAATGTCTATTCACCACAGACAAAACACAGCCAACAGACCAAAGAAAGGATTAATAAGTAACTAAAGTCCAAGTTAATAAACCAACGAATTACTCACAGGAGTTACCTATAGAAACATAGATGAAGGGCTGCTACACGGGTGATTCAGAAGGCAGTCACGTCACTGAAAAGCCCACCTCAATTAAAATGACATCTCACAGAAACTGTGTACTGCCTCCTGGGACATGCCTTCCTAGTCAGCTATATAGTTCTGCTCTCAGGACTCTCATCTCTCTCTTGAGATTTGCTTCTCTCTCTCTCTCTCTGGGGAGCTGAAGTTCTTCTTGCTCAGGACTCACTTTCTCATAACCCTTAAATACACAAGGCGCAACATCCTCACACAGGCCTGAAGGCCTGTACCATGTGCCAGAGAGTATGCACCATCAGCTGGAACACATGCACCACAAGTCAGATGGCGTGTGTTATGAGTGGATATCCTGTAGATACACCTAGGGGTGAGCAGGGCTCCCAGTGCTAAGGGCTCCACCTAGCTGCTCCCTGGGTTTTGTGAGTCTTTCTCTTCCCTCTATGAGGGAACATCTCAATTCAGAGGAATCGGCCACACAACAGGGTCTCATTAAATTATCCAGGCCTTCTACGTCAGCCTCCTGAGTAGCTGGGACTACAAGTCTGGACCATGGCACCTAGTTCCTCTTAAATATTTTATTTGAATTAAATTTATTCTCAACTGATATATTAGAAATTAAATTTGTACATATTAATGGGGCAACATAATGCTTCAATACACATATACATTGTGTGATATTTCAATGAGGTTGAGCATATCTATCTCCTCAAACACTTATTATTTCTTTAGGGTGCAAACTTTCAAAACCTTTTCTTCTAGTTTTTGAAATGCATAGTACATTGCTATCTACAGTCATCTTACTGCACAATAGCACACCATGATTTGTTCCTCACTGTAACTTAGTCCCCGCTGATCAACCTGTCCCCACTCCTCCTCACCCTGTATCGTCCCCAGCCTCTGGTAGCAATTATTCTACTCTCAACTTCTGAGGAATCAACTTTTTAAAATTTGAGGCAGGAAAATTGCCATAAGTTTGAGGTCAGCCTGGGCTACATAGTGAGTTCAGGACCAGCCAAGACTACAGAGAAAGACTGTGTCTCAAAAAATAATATTTTAATGCTATATTATTTAAAAAGCAAAATTAAACCAAAACCTCCATACTGAACAATACATCACAATTTTAAATAGAAACAGTCATATTAAAGCACAAAGCAAAAGTCAAAATACAATACAAGAACAATACAAGAAGTTCTTACATTCCAATTATCTGAATTTCAGAAAAAAAGAGGAAAGAATGACATTTGGGAAATTATTTTGAAAACACTAATAGGCCAAAACTCCCTAAGTCTTGTTAAAGAAATAAACTTCTTCAAGGGATTTATCAAACCGAAATGGGACAATTAACCATAAGAAATCCATGCCCAAATACATAATAACCGAACTGCTGAACACGAACAACAAAGAAAAAATTGAAAGCAACCAGAGGACGTTGATGTATTACATACTGGAGCATAATAATTAGACTGACTCAGTTTCTCCACCAAAAACCAGGGAACCCACAGAGAAGTAGACCAATGTTTTCACGATGCTAAAAGAAAATAACTGTCATATCTGAATTTAATACCAGCGAAAATATTCTTCAGGAATTTAAATAAAGGCATGAAATTTTAAAAATTCTCAGATTTTTAAAACACCAAAACTAAGAGATGTACACATAATTGCTGAAGGACGTTGTTCACACAAAAGTGAAAACATGCCAGATAAAAATTTGCACCATCAGAAATGAAGGAAAACAAAGGCAGTTAATGTCTGTGTAAGTATAACGTATCTTGCTCATAGTGAGTTCTTTAAAATATGTTTGACACTGGAAAGAAAAAAATTACCATTATCCGATAATAGAGTTTTCAATTTATATGAACTAGTGAATAATACAGACACCTGCAATGTGAAAGAGGGAATAGCTATGAATTTATAGGTTTTAAAAATCCCACTTAAAGTGGTAAAATATTGAAAAATATTCTGTTTTGAATATTAGGTGTTGTAATCACTAGAGCAACTGCTTAAAATATATATAGCAACAAATCAAAATGAGATTCTAAAAGTGTTCAAAAGAAGGCAGGAAGGGAAAAAAAGAATGAAAAATAGAAAGCAGAAAAAAATGAATAGAAGCTCTCGACCTAAGCAAATCAATAATTATACATCAGATGTAAATATACTAAACACACCAACTAAAAGGTGAGGATTGTCTGACAAGATCAAAATAATAACGGCTGGTGGTGCAGCTCAGTGTTGGAACATTTGCCTGGCCTACAGTAGGTACACCCCAGCTTCCACCCCCAACATCGCAAAAAGAAAAGGAAAGGAAGGCTAACCAGGTACAACGGCATGTTTCTGTCACCCCAACTAGGCAAGAAGCTGACACAGGAGAATTGGGAGTTCAAGACCAGCATGGGCAACATGGCAAATCCCCAGCTCAAATAACAGGAATAATGATAGATAGTACTACTACTAATTCAGCTATATGATTGCTAGAATAAACTTGGTTGGATTATAGTGTCATAGAAAGTGTAAAACTATTTAAATATATGATAAAAATAAAGCTGAGGTGGTTCTACTACCATCAGACAAGGTATACTGCAGAGCAAAGAACATTACCAAGACAAAAAGAAGGACACTACATAATGATAAGGAAGATGTAATGTGTGTGCACTCAAAATCCTGATTTCAAAGTACATGAAACAAAACCTGACAAATCTGTAGTGAAAAATACATGAGCCCATGATTACAGGTGGAAACTTCAACTCTCTTTCCTCAGTCAAAGACTGACTAGGAACATCATCAACCTGAACTCATTTATTAGCTCAGAAATTTATATTGATACTTTATACTTTCCTTTTCAATCTGGATGCATTTCAGACATTTTTCTTGCCTAATTGTTCTCTATAGTCTCATGTTGAATAAAAGTGGCAAGAACAGACATCTTCATCTCGCTCCTGATCTTAGAGAAAAAGCATTCAGTCTTTTGCTATTAAGTAAGATGGCAGCTGGGAACTTTTTGCAAATGTCCTTTAACAGGCTGAGGACCTTCCTTTCTAGCCCTCATTTGTGGAAGCTTTTTCAAATCATGATGGACTGTTGGCTATCGCTCCTCCTTTTAAATCTATTGAGATGATTGTGTGCTCTTTTACCTTTATTAATGTTATGTTGCTTTTTGTGTGTTGAATCAACTTTGCATTCCTAGGACAGATCCCACTGTACAAATTCCAAAGTTACACTCATGAAGATCGCATTGTATTAGCATAAGAATAGACAAGTAATTCAACACAACTAAATATACACAGAAACAGGTGACATCAATGTGGCCCATCCATTTCTTTTCAATCAGTTTTTGATAAAGCTCTAAAGGAACTCAATAGAGAAAGGGTAGTACTTTCAACAAATGTATTGAAGCAATTAGACATTCATATGCCAAAAAATAAGAAAACACTTGACCCCAAACTGATACCTAATATAAAATTAAGTCCAAATATACCACAAATCTAAATCAGGGCTTCTTGGCCCAGGTAAAAATGTACCTGGCTGGGGCTGGAGGAATGGCACAGCTGTTAAAGTGCTTGCCTTGCAAGCACAAGGCCCTCAGTTAATTCCCCAGCACCACATAAAGCTGGGCATGGTGGCACACAGCTGTAATTCCAACACTCAGGAGGCTGAGGAAGGACGATTGCCCTGAGTCCAAGGCCAGCCTGGGCTACACCAGTGAGTTTGGGACCAGCCTGGGCTATAGAGCGAGACACTGTCTCAAAAAATATATATATCCCTGGTTAAAAAAAAAAAACAGATTGGTATGTGAATCATTTGATTGGTATCCTTCTAAAACAGTACCAGCTGTAAAACTCTGTGAATCTTCCCCCACAATTATTATTTTCAATAATATGTAAGTTTATAAAACATAATAATTATACTCAATATGGGAAATTGGTATAAAATCTTCAACAATATATATGCATGAAGTTAGGGATGGGTAGGTAGGTAAAAGGATAAACCAAATCTGAATCAATGAAATGTGAGTAAACAATTTATGAAAGTTTTTTTAAAAATCTGAAATAACTGAGCATGCCACTCTATCTATTGCTTTACTGTAGTATATTTATGTGATACAGATTTAAGTTCATTTAATGTAGCAAATTGATATAGACTTAAGCTTGTTAAATGTAGCTATTTACTTTTTGATATTAGATGTAATTTTATCCTCTTTGAGAGAGGCAGAGAGATAAACAGCATCGAAAAACACGGAGGAAAGGAAACATCTAAAAAGAAAGTGCAACAAAAATAGATTGGTATTTGAATCATTTGATTTATATACTTCTAAAACAGTACCAGCTGTTTTATAAAATCTGTGAAATTTCCCCATATAATTATTATTTGTAATAGAATATTTGTTTGCAAAACAGAATAATTACATTTAACATGGGGAATTGGCATAAAATCTTTTTTAAATGCATGAATGAATTTACAGATGCATAGATAAATAAAACGATAAAATCTGGTAAAATGTTATTAATTAGTGAAATGTGAGTAAATAAGTTATGAAAGTTTAAAAATTCTGAAATAACTAAGTATGCCATCATATCTATTGTTTTAAGTATGCTTATGTGATATAGGTTTAAGTTCATTTAATGTCATAATTCAATATAGACTTACATCCATTTATTGTAACAATTCACTTAGTTGGTCTTTGATGTAAATTTATCCTATGAAAACTGATTGATGTAATGATAACCTTTTGAATGTACAAATATTTACCTTTCAGTACTCAACTAAGGCATTTGAAATTTGACTTCTTTTTATTTCTCACATTTTCTAGCCTTATGAATTACATTGTTATAGTTTTTTTTCTTATGTGGATGGGTGCGTGAGGCCAGGTTAAAGAATCTCAACAAAGATATAGCAAAATATAGAAAAAAGGAACTTTTGGAAAATATCCTAATAAAGGGATCTGCTGGACTCAGAGATGAGGCATCAAGTTTTGGCCACTGCAGCGCATTCTAGGGGCAGGAAGCCAAACTAAAGACTGGTGACTTGAGTGAAATGAGTCAGACTCAGAAGATTAAATATGTTAAGTATTGTATGGTTTCTCTGATTTGGAAAACCCAGAACACAGGCATTCTATAGAACCACATGGTGTGATAGCAGGAAAAGGGAGGAGAGGGTGTGGGAAGGCCAAAAATGGGAAGGGATTGTAAAGTTGATGTGATATATATGTGCTCAAAATACTCAAGTTCATTGTAAACATTATGTATTAAATATGTATATCAATAAAACTGGTGGGGGGAAAACTAAAAAAGAACTATTAATATAAATATAAAATATAAAATACAACTTTTAACAGAAAATATTCATGACGTGGTGTGTGTTAGTTAAGATTCTTTAGAGAAGCAGATCAATAGAAAAAAATATGTGTAATTATGCAAGGAGATTTATTAGCTAAGCTCACAAAATCAGAGATTGAAGACCTCACAGTGGCTGTCTGAGGATCAGACTAGTGAGTTCACAGTGGCCATGTGTGTGCTGCAGAGCAGAAGTCCAGGACCTATTCAGCCAGAGAAGATGGACACTCCAGAAAAAAAGGGATCAAAGATGCAGCACCGATGGCAAAGGCCTGAAAGCTCATTGCAGGGTTGTCAGTGCAAGTCTGCACTGGAAAGCTGTACAAACTGAGGCCCACTAAGACGATGGCAAAGACTGGAATTCTTCCAAAATGGCATACTTCCTTCTTTCCCTTTTTATCCTGTCCAGGCTACAAGCCTATTGATTCATGCCACTCACAGCCCGGGTGAGTTTTTCCCCTCTGTTTGCTGGCCTACTTGCCAATCATCTACAGATACATCCAGAACTGTGCTTTACTAATCAGCTGTTTCTTAATCCATTCATGTTGACACACTGTGATTAACAAACACATAAGTTTATTTAAATAGTTTCTAGATAAAGACACTAAAAATGTATTTGAGTTAAAAATTGATAATTTGAGGCTGGGATATATGCAGTTCAGTGGTAGAATGCTTATTTAGCATACACAAGGCTCTAGATTCAAAATCCAGCACTGAAAAAATGTTAAGTTGAATTTCAGCCAAATTGAACACCTCTGCTTTGTGAAAAATACTGTTAAAAAGATAAAAAAAAAAGATAAGCTAGGAACTGGCCACATGAGTGGTGCATACCTATAATCCCAGCTCCTCTGGAGACTGAAGTAGGAGGATCTCAAAGTTAAAGTCAGCCTGGGCTACATTGTGAGACCCCATTTCAGTAAATAAAGAAAAAGACCTGGAAGTGTACCTCAGTGTGAAGGCCTTGGATTCAATTCTCAGTACTCAAAAAAAAAAAAAAAATGAACAGCTAGACTTGTAGTAAGATAAGAAATAAGATAATAGTTGCAAACTATATATTGTACAAATAACATTTTGCAGAACGCAAAAAGAACTCTCAAAACCGAACAAGGAAAAATGCAAACAATCTGACTAGAAAGTGAGCTAAAGGGCCTGGGCCCAGTGGCACAGGCCTATCACTAGGAAGGCTGAGTGGGGCAGGAAGAGTCCAAGTTTGAGTTCAGCTTGGTCAATTTAGCGATGTGGCAAGATCCAGTTTTCAAAATCAACATAAGAAAGAAAGAAAAGAAAAGAAAATGAGCTCAAGAAATGAAGAGACATTGCACAAAAGACATACACATGGCAAATAACTACATAAAAAGATTCAAAACATTATTAAACATTAGTAAGATATAAATCAAAGTAAATATGAGATGCCACTACACATCTATTAGCATGGCTGAATTTTTTTAATATTGCCAATATGGAGTGCTGGTCAGAATGCAAAGCAGCTAGGGTTCTCTTACAGCACTGATAAGAATACAAAATCTTACAACCATTTTGAAAAACAATTGGGCAGTTTCTTATGCAGCAAACTGTACATTTTCAGTGAGACTCCGTAATCTTACTACTAGGTCTTTGCCTTAAAGAAAACATCATCACACAGACATTCATACAGTAATATTCACAGCACCTCTATTTGTTTGGTTTTTGTAGTGGTGGTGGCACCAGGAAGGGAACCCAGGGCCTTGCTCATGCTAGCCCAGTGCTGTCCCACACTTCTGTCCCCTACCTCTACTCACAGCAACACAAAATTAAAACAATATAAATGTCCTTCAACTGCTGAATGATTAAACAAACTGGTTCATCCATAGTTTTTTTTTTTGGCAATAAAAAGAACAAATTATACACTCACACAGCAACAAACAGTAATGTAATATGCGGGATTTTTTTCTTTTCACATTCCACTCCCTAAAAGGCAAACCAGTGTTGAGGTGGGGGAGAGTGTGTAACTCTAGACAGATAGCATAATAGAAGAGGTTTTTTAAAAATGGAAATGTTCCATACTCTGATTATACAAATTTATCCTATGTTAAAACCCAGAGAACTGTATGCCCCAAGTCAATTTCACTACATATAATTTAGAATATAAAACTGCTAACTATAAAATAAAATGTTTCCATTTTTAGATTTGCTAAACATAATGCATCGTAAGTGCATGCAGCATCCTCATTTTACACGTGGACAAAGTGAGGCATAGTAGGACTGCGCCCACCGTAATGGCATGTGCACGCCGTCAGCAGCCCATGCCAGCATGACCCGCCTGTCAGACCCCAGTCCAGTCTCATCCACTTTCCCTACTGCTTCTTCCAAGTCATAGACCTCTAACCTTCTAGCTCTGTGATCTAGAGCAAGTCACTTCACCTTCTGAGTCTCAGTTTTTTCTCTTGCAACCGGGAATGATAATGCCCACCTAACAATGATTCAGTGAAACCTGCTGGTTTGGATGCCTGTTCTTTTTGCGACCTTCCGCTTCTCCGCTGGGTAATTTCCCCCCAGTCTTTGCCATTATCAACAAGAGTCATCACCACCGCCGCCAGAGGGAGCACGTGACCCACAACACTCGATCTTATTGCCTATTCTCCCTGAACAGTTAGCGACCCAAAGGAGGTCAAATGTTGTGGGCAGGGTTCATCAGAGACCTTCGGGGATGATCGCTGCTGTGAGAAAGCAGTTCCATGTCCTTCAGACGGCATACGTGCATACGTTGTGAGCAGTGGGGGGCATATTTCCAGTCACGTGAAGAGAATCTAAGCTAACCCCTGAGCTGACATAAGAAGAGAAGACAGTGACTTTTTGTGGTGAGGGAATTAGAACTCAAAATCTTGCACATGCTAATCAATTGATCTACTACTGAGCTATGTTCCTGGCTCTAAAGCCTTTTTATATTTCAATAAATTTTATTGTGAGGGGGCAGAGAATCAGAGTGATAAATTGTTTCCTCACTCTTAGATGCAATGTTTATTTTTCAAAAATTATTATTTTTATTATTATATGTTTGTGACAATAAAAATTAGATTTAAGTTGGAGAACTGTTGCATATGTGTATCATATCTTAGTCATTTTACTTCTCCCCCTCTATCTACTTTCTTGTCTCCTGCATACGCAGATCCCTTTCGATTTCCACAAAGTCTATCTCCTTGTTTGCTCTCGTGCTTCTTTTAGTTTGCTTTTTAAATTACGTATATGTTTGGGATTCCCATGAAAGAAAGACCAAGTGATATTTAGTCTTTCTGAATCTGATTTATTTCACTTAGCATTATAGTCTCGAGGTGTATCCATTTTCCTACAAATGACTCAAATCTCTTCTTTTTCATCCAGCCTCATTGTCTTAACAACTTTTAGCACATGGACCCAGTCATGCCTGTAGCTAACCCAACCTTTTGGACTTACCAGATAAATGAGTAATTTTTCCTCACACTAATTGAATTTCTGTTACTTGTGACCAAATGCTTATAAGGGTTGTAAAATTAAAGAGACTAATATGTAAGTGCCTGACATATAATTAACACTGAGAAAACATTAATTCCTTTTGATATATAACCACAATCTTTAACTATATTACATTTACAAATACAGATAAAAACTGAATTTTTTCTTTTTGATACTCAACTCAATTACAGTCCATCTTCTTTGCTTATTTTTCCAGCATTTAGACAAGACTCGGGTGGAATCTTCAAAACAAATGATATATGGCAGAGCCAGACAGAACTCCATAGTATGGTCCTGTCAGAGACCTATTTTCTACAAAAGTTTACTCATTGTTCACTTTCTTCTCTTGTTTGTTGTTGTTGTTGCCATTTTTATTTTTCAGATAGGGTCTCACTCTGTAGCTCAGGCTAGTCCTGAATTCACTATGTAGCCCAAGCTGGCCTGGAACTCACCAGAGTCCTCTTGTCTCAGCCTGTTGAGTGTTAGGACTACAGGCATAAGCTAGCAGGCCCAGATATTACATGGTACTGAGGAATCAAACCCAAGGCCTCAGGCTTCTGAGGAAAGCAATTTAATTACTGAGCTATGACCCCAGACCTGCAGTTGTTCACTTCATAGAGCGCTTAGGAATTATCTATTCCAGATACTGTATCTAAGTGGAATCATATACTGTATGATTGTGTATGGCCTTTTAAATTCATGGTATGTTTGGAGATTCATTCACATTGTAACACATATCAGTAATTCCTTGATTTTTATAGTTCACATTCCATTCCATTTGTATTTGTGTGTCATTATTTGATTATTCCTTCATCAACTGATGGACATTTGAGCTATTCCCATGCTTTGACTCCTGTGAGCAATGCGGCTATGAACAATTATATACAAATGTTTGATTTTCTATTTTCAATTTGTGGGGTTTACCTAGGAATGGAATTGCCGAGTTACATAGCAATTCTGTGTTTAACTAGCAAACTGTTCTCCAAGACAATTATCTGTATTTTTACCCAGTTTGACAATGTTTATTAATAATGAGCTGCATATCCCAAGCAACAAGAGAAAAGCAGGAGGCATCACACTCCCATACACCAAGTTTTATCATAAAGCAACAGTGATACACACAAAATACCAAAATTGAGCCAAGAAGACAAAAACACCCTGAATAGATCCATAACAAAAATGGGAATTGAGACAGTAATACAGTCTCTACCTACAAAGAAAAGTCCAGGACACAGTGGCTAACACCAGAATTCTAGTAACACTTCAGAGAAGAGCTAGGACCAATGATTCTCAAACTGTTCCATGAAACTAAAAGAGCAGGAACATTGTCAAACTGGTTTTTAGAAGCTAGCATTACCCTGATACCAAAACCAGACAAAGACTTAATCAGGGAAGAAAACTGTAGACCAACTTCTTTAATAAACACAGACACAAAAATCCTCAATAAGATATTGGCCAATAGAGTTCAGGAAGTTATTAAAAAGATCATATTCCATAACCAAGTTGGCTTCACTCCTGGGATACAAGGATAGTTCAACAAATGTAAATCAATTAGTGTAATACACCACATTAATAAAAGGAAGAGCAAAAATCACAAGATCACCTCAATAGATATAGAAAGGACTTTGGCAAAACCCAACATCCATTCACTAGAAAAGAGTGTGAGAAAAATAGGTATAGAGGGACCTTACCTCAAACTGATAGAAGCTACACATGCCAAACCTATTGCAAATATCCCAGTAAATGAGGAGAAATTCAAAGCATTTCCCCTTAAATCAAGAACAAAACAAGGCTGTCCACTTTCACCACCCTCTTCAACATAGTTCTTGAAACCCTATACAGAACAATCAGGGAATACAGTGAAATAAAGTGAATATGTATCAGAAAAGAAGTAAACCTAACATTATTTTTAGATGACATGATTATCTATATAGAAGATCCCAAGAACTCCACCATGAAACTTTTAAAACTACTTAACAAATTCAGTCAAATTGCAGGTTACAGAATTAATACAAAAAAATCAATACTATTCCTCTACACCAGTAATGAACTCACTGAGAACGAGCTTAGAAGAATAATACCATTCTTCATAGTTCTTCAAAAAATTAAATGCCTATCATTAAAAGCTAACTGAGGAAGTGAAGAACTTCTACAAAGAAAACTATATTATGTTGAAGAAAGACATTGAAGAGGACAGAAATGAAAGATATACTTTGTTCCCGGATAGGCAGAATTAATACAGCCAAAATGGCTATACTGCCAAAACTGATACACAGATTCAATATAATTCCTACTAAAATACCACCTTTATTCTCAGAACTTGAAAAAACAATCCTTAAATTCAAATGGTACCAAAAAAGATCTAGAATAGCCAAAGCAATCCTGAGCGACAAGACAAAAGCAAGTGGCATCATGATTCCAGACATCAAGTTATATTACAAAGCAATAGAGATAAAAAGCTACAAGATACTGGCACAATAGCAGACAGGTTGACCACTGGATCAGAACTGACGGTGCACAGATAATTCCAAGTACCCTCAGCTACCTGATGTTTGAAAAGGGGGACAAAAAATACACTGAAAAAAGGATTGTCTCTTCACTAAATAGTGCTGGAAGAATTTGTTATCTGCATGCAGAAAAGTTAATTTAGACCCACATTTATCACCATGTACCAAATTCAAATCAAAGTGGTTCAAACACCTAGATATTAAAATGAAAACACTAAACCTATTAGAAGACAAATTATCCAAAAATCTAGAAGATGTAGGCATGGGCAAGGACTTTCTTAATAAAATACCTGATGCAAAAGAAGTAATCCTCAGAGTCAACAAATGGGATTATATTAAACTGAGAAGCTTCTGCTCAGCAAAAGAAACTGTCATGAGAGTGAAGAGAGAACCAAGAGAATGGGGAATTTTTTTTTTTTTTTACCACCTACCTCCTAGACATGAGGCTAATAACTGGAATGAACGAGGAACTAAAGAAAAATAGACCCTTGAAAATCAAAGACCCGATTTAAAAAATGGGCAACTGAAATGAATAGGCAGTTCTCCAACGAAGAAGTTCAAATGGTCAGCAAATACATGAAAAGATGTTCAACGCCCTTAGCCATTAAAGAAATACAAATCCTAGGTGGCACATGCCTGTAATTCCAGCACTTGAGAGGCTGAGGCAGGAGGATTGCCAAGTCAAAGGGTAGCCTGGGCTCAATAGTGAGTTCAGGACCAATCTCGGCTACAGAGTGAGACCCTGTCTTAAAAAAAAAAAAAAAAGGAATACAAATCAATGGATCACTAAGATATACTCTTACCCCAATGAGAGTGGTATAAATCAAGAATTCAAACAGCAATAGCTGCTGGCAAGGTTGCAGGGAAGGGTGGGAAAAAACTTTTTACATTGTTGATGATACTGTAAACTGATACAACCACTATGGAGGGCAATCTGGAGATTCCTCAAAAGGCTGAATATAAATATTCCATTCAATCCAGTGATACCTCTTCTGGGTATCTTTCCAAAAGCCTTAAAAGCAATATGTAACAGAGATATAAATATACCCATGTTAATAGCAGCACAGCTAACAACAGCTAAAATGTGGAAGACATCAAAATATCCATCAATAGACCAATGGATACAAAAATTGTGGTACACGTACACAACGGAGTACTACTCTTTTATAAAGATAAACAAATTTGAGGCTTTTGCAGGTAAATGGATCAAACTTAAGACCATCATGCTTCGTGAAGTGAGTCAAACTCAGAAGGTTAAATATTGCATGGTTTCCCTAATATGAGAAACTTAGATTATGGGCATTTTATGAAATAAAATGGGTGTGATAGTTGGAGGTAGGGATGATCTGGAGAGTATGCGAGGGCCAGAAAGGGGCAGGGGAAGGGACTGTGATATTGACAATATGTATATGTGCAAAAGAATACTCAAGCTCGAGGTAACCATGTGTTTCACACACATATATTAATACAAGGGGGAAAATCCATTCAATCCAGAGATGCCCTTTCTGAGTATATTTCCAAAAGAGTTAAAAGCAACATATAACTGGGATATATGTACATCCATGTTTATAACTGCATAAGCAACAATAGAGAAATTGTGGAAGATGTCTACATATCCATCAACAGATCAATGAATACAAAAATCATGGTAACTGCACATAACGGAGTACTACTGTTTCATAAGTACAGATAGATTTGAGGCATTTGTTGATGAATGGACCCAACTTGAGACAATCATGCTTAGTGAAGTGAGGTTAAATATAGCATGGTTTCTCTAATATGAGATACCCAGAATACAGGTAACTTATAGATGGGTGAACTATTGGGTATCAGGGATAATGAGGGAGGGCACGGAGAATCCAAATGGGGGCAGGAGAAGAGAGTGTAATGATGACATGATAATATATGTGCACAGTTCTCAAGCTCAACACAATCATTATATATTTCATAGTGTGTGTGTGTGTGTGTGTGTGTGTGTGTGTGTGTGTGTGTGTGTGTGTATACCAATAAAAACGAGAAGAAGAAAACAAAGCAACATATGGTATTGGTTCAAAAAGAGGCAGGTTAGCCAGTGGTGCAGAATTGAAGATGCAGAGACAAACCCAAACATTCTCAGCCATC
Organism: Ctenodactylus gundi; assembly: GCA_004027205.1. NCBI lineage: Eukaryota > Metazoa > Chordata > Mammalia > Rodentia > Ctenodactylidae > Ctenodactylus > Ctenodactylus gundi. The sequence goes on along the minus strand of PVKB01003921.1, from coordinate 129,530 downwards.
TGATGATCAACAAAGGGGCCAAAAACATACACTGAAAAAAGAAAAGATTGCTTCTTTCACTAATTGTTCTTGGAAAACTAGTTATTCACATGCAAAACAAAAAAAACTAGATCCACATCTTTCACCCTGTACTAAAATCAAATCAAAATAAACTAAAGACCTAGATATTCAAACAGAAACACTGAACCTGCTGAAAGATGGAATAGGCAAAACTCTTTAAAATATAGTCAGAGGCAAGAACATATCAACAGAACACCTGCTACACAAGACACAACACCAAGGACCAGTAAATGGGATTATATAAAATTAAGAAGTTTCTGCACAACAAAGGAAACAATCAAAAGAGTAAGGAGAATTTGGGGCTTTTGTAGGTAAATGGACACAACTTGAGACTATCATGCTTAATGAAATGAGTCAAACTCAGAAGGTTAAATATTGCGCGGTTTCTCTAATTGTAGAACCCCAAAATACAGACATTTTACAGAACCAAATGGGTATGATAGTGGGAGGAAGGGGGGATGAGGGAGGAAGTTGAAGGTCCAAAGGGGGAAGGGAAAGAGATCGTAATGTTGATGCAATATATATGTGCACAAAATATTCAAGATCAATGAACCATTGCATATAGCATACATATACTATTAAAAATGGAGGGGAAAGACTGAACTCTTAGTTAACACTAGCTGAAGAGGATCTATTGCTTTTGGTAACTTAGCCCTTTTTAAAAAGAGAGAGAGAACTGATGAAATGGGGAAAAATGGCAATCACTCCTTGAAAGAAGGCCTATATCTAGGATATACAACGAACTAAAAAAAAATGATATGTTCCTAAAGAAAAGACCCACTGGGGGTGGTAGCACAGATTTCTATTTCCAACATTCTGGGAGGCTGAGGCAGGAGGATTTCAAGTTTGATCCTAACCAGGGCAATTTAGTAAATATGTGAGACCCTATCACAAAATCGAAAATAAAAATGGACTGGGGATATAGTTCAGTGTGAAGTCTCTGGGCTTGATCCCTAGTACCACAAAAAGACCCAAACAAAAATGGGCCATTGAAATGAATGGACAGTTCTCAAAAGAAGAAATACAAGTGACCAATGAAATGATTTTAAAAGTTCAGGATCTTTAGGCATCAGAAATGCAAATCAAAACAACACTGAGATTTCCTCTTACTCCAGTAACAATGGTTATAATCAAGAACTCAAAAAAAACTCAACAAATCCTGGAAGAGGTTGTGGGGAAAAAAGGAATCCTTTTACAATGATGATATGACTGTAAACTAGTACAACAATCACGGAAATTGGTATAGAGATTCCTCAATAAACTGAAAATAGATATTCCATTTGACCTAAGTATACCTCTTCTGGGGATCTTTCCAAAAGAGCTAAACACATCATATAGTACTGATACATACATCTCTAAGTTTATACCAGCTCAACCCATGATAGCCTAATACTGGAAGCAGCTAATATGTCCACCAACAGATAAATAGATAAAGAAAACTTATTGTATATAAACAATAGAATAATTCTCTGCCATAAAGAAAAATTTGGGTCATTTGTAGGAAAATGGATACATCTTAAAAACACTATGCTTAATGAAATTAATTAGATACAAGAGGTTAAATATGACATGTTTCCTCTAATATGAGAAACCCAACATGTAAATACATATAAATAAGTAAAAGAGCCAAATAAGATTAATGATAGGAAATAAGAAGATAGATTTTGTGAAGAGGGAAAGGGAACTTGGGAAAGTGTGGGAAATAGGAAGGACATCTAAAAATAATGAAGGCACACACACACACACACACACACACACACACACACACACACACATATATATATATATATATATATATGTACTAATTCCTCAAGATGGATGTAATTATAATGTATCACAAATGTACACTAATAAAAAGAATGTAGTAATGTGGGGGGGTGACAATGAGCTGCATGGTGCTCCCATTTCTTTCTACTGTTACTAATTAATTGAGGGTTCTTTTGCTCAATTCAGATAGAAATCATGAATTGGGGACTTCTGGTCAAGATGGAGGCTGAGTAACAGCACTGTAGAATGTCTCCTCATGGACTCACTTTAAAAAATTGAGAATGTATTCAAAATTGCCTATTCAGTATAGCTAGGACAGAAAGCAGTGCTCCAACAATTGAAAGGAGGGTCACAAACCCCAAAACACATTGGAAACAGAGGTAGACAGCAGCCCAGGAAGTCGTCCCACGCCAACTGCAAATGGCTGGGAGCCCTCAGCATCCTCAGATGTAGGAAAGCCTGCCCTTAACCCCTGACTGAGGAAAGCATGGATTTGGGAGAAGAAGTCAGAATTGACAGTAGCTGATAGCACCAGCCTCAAAAAATAAGCCTGGGGGAAGTGCATACTACAAATGCACTGTGAGCTTTCCCTAGTCAAGGCCTCCTGGAGTTGAGATCAGAAGCAGCATTCAGCAGTCATAATAGGCAATGACGTAAGCAGGACCCATTTTCAAAAAAAGAGGCCAAGACAGAATTGATTAGAGTAAAAGAAAGCTCAGAAGAGTATATTAAGGCTTTTTTTTTGGGGGGGGGGTCATTCTTAAACAGTGCCTATCAAGAAACTAGCACAAGAGACAGTTGTTGTTAAGAGAGAAAGGATATTGATCCCCTGAACAGCTCAGGTGGAGGTGGTGGGAGCACGTTGGAGGGTAGAATGCCTCACCCTCAGGGGAGATAAGCCAGGACAGGTGGAAGAGCTTTGCTGAAAGCATTTGGGATGAACAAGACATCTTAGAGGCCACCAGACTGCTAGGTGCCTATTCCCAGCACAGACCTAAGAGGAACCCCCCACTCCCCACCCCACGCACACCCTCATAGCTCTTCAAAGAAACCTCTCAGATAGTCCTTTAAAACGAAGTCCCTGAACAACAGAAATTGAGAGGAAGACAAGGCAACAGGACACCCACAGAAATGCCTGAAACTCAAGAAATTAATGTCATGGGACCTTAAATAGTTGAATTCATAGGGAAGAAAGTCAAAAAGCAAATATATGAGCTGAACAGCAAGTTAAAATAAGATACCGTCAAAGATGTGAACACTGATCAGTGGGCTTAAAAAGGAACATACTAAACAAATAGTGGTCCTCATGGATACAAAGCTCACTGAACATGTAGAAACCACAAATAAAAAGTTGGCTGACGTAAATAATGAAATGTAAGACATGAAGAAAAATTTTGATAGAGAAGTGGAAATTTTGAAAAGAAATCTAGCTGAAATTCAGAATATGAAAAATACTTGAACATGAACATTGTTCAAGTCGACTTGAACATTGTGAGGACAGAACTTCAGACCCTGAAGACAAGGCTGAGGAAATAAATTACATAATTAGGCACAACTTCTTCAAAATTATAAATGAGCAAAGTAGGTGGATAAAACAGATGATGGATGATTCAAAGAGAACCAATCTCAGAATTATGGTTGTGGGAGAAAATGCAGAAGATAGTACCAAAGGTATAAAGAATTTATTCACTGAAGCCATACAAGAAAATTTCCCAAATCTAGGAAAAGAAATTAATTTTCAGGTACAAGAAGCTTATAGAACACCAAATAACCTCAACCAGCAATAAGACTCACCATGACACATCATAATATCAAAACCTCAAAAATGTAACAGAGAATTTAATAGCAGCAAGAGAAAAGCAGACTTTATTCTACCAAGGCAAACCCATTCTAATTATTGTATATTTCTCATTGCAAACTTCAAAGTCCAGGAGAGCCTTTAAAAGACAGCAAGCTTTAAAAGACAGCAAGTCTCAACCAAGGTTGCTGTAGCCAGAAAAATTATTCCTGAAAATTGAATGACAAGTAAAAATATTTCATAATGAAGAATCCCTAATGAAATTTGCAACCACTAACCCAGGATTGCAGAAAACACTTGAAAGAGTCTTCTAGCCAAGATGGCAGCCAGTTAATAGTTGCACAATATCTCCTCATGGACCCATTTAATAAGTTGTGAATTTAGTCAAAAACTGCCTGTTCAATGTAGCTAGGATAGGGAGAAGCACCCCAACAACTAAAAGAAGACCAAGAGAAGATCAGTAATCCCAAAGGAACATCAGAAGCAGAGTTAAAAAACAACAGCCTAGGAAGCTGCTCCAGGCTGGCTGATAATGGCTGGGAGCCACAGGCATCTGTGCACAGAGAAAAGCCCACCTGGAGCCTGAAACATCTGACTGGGCTAGGAGAGGAAGGAGCCCCCCAACAACTGACAGAAAGCCACAGAAAGGTCAGAAACCCTGAAGACATATCGGAAGTAGAGAAAAAAAGCCTCTGACTCAGCGTGGCCCAGAGCTCCCAGCACCAATAGACCACAGAGGAAGGAAAGCCCAGAGGCCAGAACCTCAGATTGAGGTAAGCGCAAATCCGGGAGAATTCAGGGAATTGTCAGCAGCTGGTAGTCCCAGCCTCAGAAAAATGAACCTGCAGGTAATGCATACCACAAATGCAATGTGTACTCCCCCTAGAAAAGGCCTTTTGGACCCCAAATCAGAGCAGTGCTTGGCAGCCACAACAGGCAATGACATAAGCAGGAGCCATAAAAAAGAGAGAGAGCCCAAGACTGAAGTGATTAGAGTAAAAGAAAGCTCAAAAGAGCATACTAGGGCTTTTAGGGTCTCTCTTAAGCAGTACCTAGGAAGAAAGTGGCACAAGATACTTTTGCTGAGCAGAGAGAAAGGCTGCCAAACTCCTGAAAGGCTTAGAGTAGTGGGAGCACCTCTGAGGGTGGAGAGCTCTGCCCTGGGGAGGGAAGTCAGGACAGGCATGAGAGTTTTGCTGAGGGGAATGGGGGTGAACAAGAAACCCCAGAAGCCATCAGACTGTTAAGTCTGCTCCCACTGCCTACTCCCAGCACAAAACTCAGAGAAATTTCAGCCCCGTCCATCCACCCCCCCACACACACAGCCTTCACACCACATATCCATTCAAAGAAACCTCTCAGCTAGGCCTTTATAGCGAAGTCCCTCAACAACAGAAATATGGGAAGAAGACAAGGCAATAGAACACCCACAGAGATGCCTGAGACCCCAGAAACTAATGTCATGGGCCCTGAAATAGTAAAACTCATAGGGAAGTAAGTTAAAAAGCAAATAAATGAGTCAAACAACCAGTTCAAGTAAAATATTCTCAAAGAAATGCAAGCCTTGATCAGAGGGCTTAAAGAGGAACTTAACTAATCAAATAGTGGTCCTAATGGAGACACAGCTCAATGAGCATATTGAAGCCACAAATAAAAGGTTGGCTTTGGTAAATAAGGAAATGCAAGATATGAAAGAAGATTTGGATAGAGAATTGGAAAATATAAAATGAAATCTAGATGAAATTCAGGATATAAAAATATATGTCAAAAAGTAAGCCTACCAAAATAAAGGATCCTATTGAAAAGTGGGCAAATGAAATGAAGAGACGGTTCACTCATGAAGAAGTACAAAAGGCCAACAGATACATGAAAAGATGTTCAACATCTCTAGCCATAAGAGAAATGCAAATCAAAACAATGCTAAGATACCATCTCACCCCAGAGAGAATGGCCTATATCAACAATTCAAATAGCAATCAGTGCTGTGCTGACTGTGGGGAGAAAGGAACCCTCCTGCACTGCTGGTGTGAATGTAAATGGGTACAACTGCTATCGAAAGCAGTATGGAGAGCTCTCAGAAGACTAGAAATAAATATCCCCTTCGATCCAGTGACACCCCTCCTGGGAATATATCCAAGAGGCCAAAACAACACATAGCAGAGATAGATGTATACCCATGTTTATAGCAGTGCAACTAACAATAGCTAAAATATGGAAGTCACCAAAATACCCATCAGCAGACCAGTGGATAGACAAACTGTGGTATTTATACACAATGGAAAACTATGCATCAATAAAGTCCAACAGTGTGGAGGCTTTTACAGGCAAATGGAAGAAACTTGAGAACATCACGCTTAGTGAAGTGAGTCAGAAACAGAAGGTGAAACATCAAATGGTCTCTCTGATATGAGAGACCCAGATCACAACTCCTTTGGAACTTAAGAGGAAGGACAAAGTGAAAGAGGGGGGTAGGGTGGGAAACGAGGGAGGGAGGGTTGGGTAGGGGGAGGGGCAAAAGGAGAGTGGGAAAGTCCTTGTCACCTTGGCAAGATATGAATGTGCACAAAACGCCCAACCTCATTGTAAACCTTGAATTTTGCACGTATACATATCAATAAAATGTGAGGGAAAAATAAAAAAATAAAAAAATATATGTCAAAGCAGGGAAAGACTACTCGAATATTGTGAGGACAGAATTTTAGACCCTGTAGACAAGGTTGAGAAACAAATGCTATAATTAAGCACGATTCCAAAATTAGAAATGAGCAAAGTAGCTGGACACAACAGCTGATGGATGATTCAAAGAGAACCAATCTCAGAATTATGCATTTGAGAGAAAGAGAAAAAGACAGCACCAAAGGTGTAAAGAATTTATTCACTGAAATAATGCAAGAAATTTTCCCTAATCTAGAAAAAGAAATTAATTTTCAAGTACAAGAAGCTTATAGAACACCAAATAACCTCAACTAGTAACAAGACTCATCACGAAACATCCTAGTCAAAATCTCAGGACAAAAAAATAAAAATAAAAATAAAAAATAAAAAGGGGATATTAAAAGCAGCAAGAGAAAAACAGGCATTATTGTACCAAGGCAAATCCATACGAATTACTCTGCAGTAATTTCTCAATGCACACTTTAAAGGCCAGGAGAGCCTGAAGCAAAATCTTTCAAGCTTTAAAAGACAGTAAGTGTCAACCCAGGTTGCTGTATCCGGCAAAATTATCTGATGATTGAAGGGGAAGTAAAAATTTTTCATGACCAAGAATCCTTAAAAATATTTGCAACCACTAGCTCAGCACTGCAGAGAATATTGGAAGGAATCTGAGAGAAACAGAGATAAACAACAACAAGAAAAAAAACGTGGTGAAAAGAAATCATCTAAAGAGAAAGTGTAACAAAAAATAGACTGGTATTTGAATCATTTGATTGATATACTTCTAACACATTATCAACTGTCTCATAAAATCCGTGAATCTCCCCCATAATTATTGTTCTTAATAGGATATGTTTGTAAAACATAATAATTATATTCAATACACAGAATTAGTATAAAATCTTTAAAATATGTATGCACATAGTTAGGGATGGATAGGAAGGTAACACGATAAATCAAATCTGGCAAAATGTTAGTAATTAGTGAAATGTGAGTAAATAATTTATGAAAGTTAAAAAAAATTCTGAAATACCTAAACATGCCACTCTATTGCTTTATGTGTAGTATACTTATGTGATATAGATTTTAGTTCATTTAATGTAGCAATTTGATACAGACTTAAGCTCGTTTAATGTAGTTATTCACTCATTTGGTCTTGGATGTAAGTTTATCCTAAGAAAACTGATTGATGCAATGACAACCTGAATGTCTTTTGAAAGTACAAACATTTACCTTTCAGTACTCAGCTAAGGAATTTGAAATTTATCTTCTCTTTTTCTTTCTCATGCTTTCTAGCCCTATGAATTTCATTGTTATAGTTCTCGTCTTATGTAGACTGGTGGGTGAAGCCACATTAAAGAATCTCAACAAAGATAGAGTAAGATACAGAATAAGAGAACTTCTGACAAATCACCCAATAAAAGGCTCCGCTGGACCCCAAGAAGAGGCATCAAGTTACGGCCACTGCAGCCCATTTTGGGGTGGGAAACTGAGCTAATAAGTGGTGCTTTGAGTGGTAAAGTGAGTCAGATGCACAAGATTAAATATGTTAAATACTGCATGGTTTCTTTGATTTGGGAAACCTACAATACGGGCATTCTGTAGAACCAAATGGGTGTGATGGTGAGAGTTAGCGGGGGTGGGAAGGGTGTGGGGATACCAAAAATGTGAAGAGATTGTAAAGTTGATGTATTATAGGTGCACAAAATACTCAAGTTCATTGTAAAAATTATGTGCTGCATATATGTATTAATAAAAATGGAGGAAAAAATAAAAATCATGAATTGGCAAAGTACAGGCCTACTACTGGCCCTGATGCTACCAGTTGATACCAGTTAATGCTAGATGTTGTCACTCGGCACTGCCAGTTTCAGGTTCCCGCTGCTATCATTCAATACTGGCTTGTGTCTGGATGCTATCAACTGACTCTGCTGGTTGCTGATCTCTGTTGGTGCTATCCACCACCATTCAGTACCTGCATATATCAGGTATCATTGGTTAATTCTTCTGGTTGTTGTTCTCTGTTGCTTACCTTTGTGGCTGCTGGTCTTGGAAGTACTTCAGGGCTGAGCCTCCAGTATTTCTACCTTTCTTTTAAAGCAACTGCTATGTCCTTCCCATTTCACACTAGTCAAGAAATGAATCATAAGCAGATTTATAGGGCCACCAGAGTGAGGCTTTATTTAAACACCAGAGGGAGCCCTCCTAGATTAATTCAAGGAGCATGAGAGGGGCGCTGCTTATATGGCCATTGAAGGCCTATGATTGCTCCAAATTAGAGCCCAATCTAAACTCAAGCCTTCCAAGATGAGCCTGATTAATCCAAATTCAATTATACTGCTTAGTTTAATTTTGAGACAGTCATCCATCTTCTGGAGCAGATATGGAGCATCCAAGATAATCACAGATTTCATGATTGTCATTTAGAGTGTCTTAGTTACCTTTTCATTACTGAGATAGAATACCCAAATTAAGGGAGGAAAGGTTTACTTTAGTTCACAGTTTCAGAAAGAAGAAAGAAAATCACCCATTCATGGGTGTTTAGCAATGGTGGAAGCACTTAGCAGGGGCCTAGCCAGAGGGAAGCTGCTCACAGCTTGGCAGACGGGAAGTCTACAGAGTAAGGAAGGGCAGAGCTAGCATATATCCTTCCAGGTCATGTCCCAGTGATCTGCCCCTTCCCAGTCAAGATCCACTGTTTCACCCATCCAGATCAAGCCCTTTCCAACCTGGAGCTGTCTCTTACTAGCACATAGAATCCATGGATATTCCGTAACATCAAAATCCATGAGGCTTTGGGGAACATTTCAGAGCCAAACTATAATACGGGGAAACACCAGGAGACAGAAGTTGTTTGATGGCTCTCATATCTCTGTGAAAAATTTTTGGGCAAAAACCAGAGAATCTTGACCAGGACTACCTGTGCTAATCACAGTTTATTGTGATTTCAGGAGGTTGGGAATGTTACTAATGAGCCTGGATCCCTCCCTGATCTTTGCACCATTAGAGGAAATGTCTTCTCTGCTTCTTTAGTGATGTGGCAGTACCTTCCGGAGTGACAGGATTCCCTGAGAAGCACTGTGGCTAACAGCTGAGCTACACCTCCCGTCAGGGTAGCCCAGAGAGAGAATGCTAAGTAACCTGGAATGACACTGAGGCATGTTGTTCCTGTTCATCCTGGGAGGAGCCTGAGGGGGAGCAAAAGGAAGCAAGATGAAGTGGCATGAAAAGCGTAGAGGATAAAGGGAGGGAGAGTCCAGCACTTCTCTGCCTCACCACTTTGAGAATCCTACCTTAATGATATACTTATTCATTTAAATCTTGATTTATTTACCTTTAATTTATATATAATCTTATTACTCAAAGTATAACTTCATCCTTTGTTTCTATCCAGAGCTTCAATATCTTTCCTCACTTTTCTCATTCTTGGGGCAGAGAATTAAGGACATTGTGAAGCTCAAACTTACCTTCCATAAGGTCTCATATAGGGAATGGAGCATAAGCTTTCTACCCAAGCAGTCTTGGAGCCAAATTCCAGCTTTGTAAGTAAACGTAATTAACAAGATCTCATGGTACATGCACCACAATTGCTAAAATTACTAAGACCAAATTTATACAATTACAACTATCAAGTGTTAGGGATAATGTAGACTTGCAGGGATGTCTAATCTGTGGCCTGCCATTTTTTTGCCCTTGATTTTTAAAAATGTTATAATGGAAAAATGTAAAAGAAAGCTTTAGTTTTTATATATGTAAATTAATTATTATATTTTACATATGGCCTGAGACAGTTCCTATTCACACCAAAAAAAAAAAAAAATGGGCAAAAAGTAGAGGGTCACAGGTTGGACACACTGGAGTACAGCCATGAATCTCCAAAGCACTGCTGGCTGGAGTGTAAATTGTACAATCATTTGGGAAAACGGATTGCCTGTTTTTGTAAAGTCGAATACGTAATTACCACATCATTCAACAGTTCCCTTCCTGGTATTGATCCAAGAGAGATGAAAGGTTCAATCCACAAATAGACTTGAAAAGAATACTTATCCTGCTGTAGTCATGACAGTCAAACATTGGAAACTATATTAATCCGCATCCTCTGAGAAACAGATGTTAAACCTGAATTAAATATGCAAGAAATGTACAGTATTAGGGGAAATCTTGCAAAAAACCAAGGGGGAGCTAAAAGACATTGAGAGAATCATCAGATGACACAGATCTAGTTCATGAATGAAGATAAAGTAAAAGAAAAAAGCAAAAGCATCTCAGACTGCAGTGAGGCTGTAGGTTCTGAAGAGCTGCTAAGAGCCTGTAAACCATAATTGCCCATCAGAGAAGTCTCCTTTTTCCCCAGGTTGTGGCCTGTCTTATTATCCCTGTAGTACTCAGTTACTGAAGGGAGAAGCCTGTGGTAAGAATGTAGTGATGGGCAACTTAGTGGGACCCTGTCTCAAATTTAAAAAAGAAAGAAAGAAAAAGAATCTGGCTTTGTACCTCAGTTCAAAGGCTCTGGGCTCAAAATCAGAACCACCAAAACAGTCTTATCTCTGGGTTCCCACAGTCTTTGTTCATATATCTATTAAATCACTTTTTATGTTGCATTTAAATTATGCCTTCATCTGTCTCTTAAATTTGTCTTTACCTTTCATCACATTGTCCATCTGGCTTACTGTGGACAAAGGCTTGAATCCAAACCTCCTACTAGGACAAAGGGTAGCACCCTTAATTTAGTGTTAGTATTTGTATTAGTTTGGGTTGTTTCAGAAGGCAGAATTTACAGATTTTATAACAAAAATATCTATCGGGAAGGCTTACAAATCCAAGGATAGATATAGTCCAAGATGGCTGCTCAGCCACGAAGTAGATCTCCCGTCCAGGTCTGCAGAGCAGCCGGTGAGGTGAGAGTCTGCTGCAGATCTCGGTTGTTCGAAGAACACTGGCAAAGATCGGAGACCGAAGATCAGTGACTGAAGAGCAGCAATGGGCAGACAGGTGCAAGTCGAGACTGGAACGAATCTGTGATGAAGATCTGCAATGTGTAGCAAGTCAGTGTTCACAGACAATTGCGGAGGCAAGAGCATTCCCAGAGGAAGAAGCTGTAACAATCGTCCTTCCTTGTATACCGTTGGAGTTCCAGTTGGACCTCCCACAACTGGGTGGGTGCTCTGCCCTCATTCGCTGGCCCACAAGTCACTCACACTCTAATCCATGCTGGTTCTCAATTCCCAATCTACGCGTGGTTCCCAAACCCTAATCCAGATATGGTTCCTGATTCCCTCAAATTGACATAATCTCTTCAACTGTCACAGTATTATATGAAGATAATGTGAAAATCCATGACGGATATGTTTCAGCTTCATTATTTCCTTCTAGTCTGGTTCCTTTTCACAGTCCTGCCCTCTAGCAATTATGGTTGTCAAAACTGTTAAGGAGATACCACGTTCTTTCAACATCAATGGCATTCATAAGCTCAAACATACATTTGTAGCTCTGGCTTCTGCTCTGAAGACTCATATTTCCATTTGTCTATCGGGTATTACTCCCTTCACAGTCAAAGTCAATGCCTGCACCACTGTAGTCAGAAGCACCCCTCCCTTCCAGGCTTGGGGCTTAAGATCAAAAATACATCGCCGCTCTTTTCTTCCTTCTACTTTCTTCCCAGCCCAGTTTGTCACCATGTCCTTTTTATTCCTTTGAAGTCACTTTCCATACCTTATAAAACAGACCAACGCAAATAAAGTAATATAACAACCTCTTCTAGGAAACATTTCATGCCTTGTAGGAAGCTCTAGAGTCTGCATAGTTGTGAAGTAATGACCAACCATGGAATAATGTCAAAGCTCCCCCTGGAGGCACATGTCCTCTAGAGCCTAACTTGTCCCTTTGGATGACCTGTTCAGGGCCGAAGCTCATTAAGAGCTCATACATGTGGACTGTATCTCATACATTCAATTTAAAGCCCAAAGGATCATGAGGACACGCATGCACAGGCAAAGGCACCCTCGCCAAGATGTGTAGAAAACTTACTACAAAACTCCTAGAACAAGAGACTTCATCAGTAACCCATTTCAGAACCCCTTCTGGCTAGCAGAAGCTTATATAACTTTTCCTCTTTCAAATACACCATTCACTTTGCAACTTGCCTCCACTGCCCAAGGTCTCAACCTTCAACAAAGTGAGACACTAACACGGCAAGAGCTTTGCGGACTCATCTGGGCTCACCCCTACGAGGTAAGTGAAATTTACACTCTCCTAGGCATTTTGCCTTCACAACAAGTATCATGACCCTGATGGCCCGCTAAAAATGCTTATTTCAGCTGCTGGTCTTAGGAGTTAGGGGATAGGCTAAGGTGGTTTTGGTCAATTCCCTTTCACCCCTGTGGGCTGGGAATGTTGGCATCACTCCTACTCTGCTTCCTTTCTGGTTCATCCAATTTGCAGTCAAGGAGTGATTTCTATCCCTGACTTCCTCAGCACTCAGCTGACAATCCACGGACATGCTGCTCCATCAATATACCATGGGCATTTGAAAGACAGGAATCACTCTCTGTTGCAGGCTCTTACCATCACCCTTGCTGATCCCTCACTGCAGATCCCCATATTCTTGTAACAGACAGGCGGTTAGGCAAAAGGAGGTTGCTGTCTTCGGGGAGGCAGGATTTCTCATTCTCCCAGTGCATTTAGGATGCTTTCCCAAAAGTCCCACCCAATAGCCCCACCCAATGCATCTGGTGCCTTCCCTAGTGTGGTAGGGAGGGAGGGTGAGGTCCCCAGATGCTGCAAGAGTTCACCCTTCCAGCTCTAATTTGGCCCTCCTGTTGGCATGGGCTCCCACCTGTGTGGTGAGCCAAAGCTATGCAGCAGGGTCTCCATGCCACCACTGCTGCTCCTACTGGCCAGCCAAAACCCTGTCTGGAACCTCTGGGCCAACACCTGATGAGTGAGCAGCTCACCTGACAGGGGACCTTGACCTATCCCTGCCATCTCCCACAGGGCACCCAGTGTTCATGGCCTGCACACCCACCCAACCTGCCTATTCCTGGCCTTGTTGTCGCCCAGTTCACCTGCATGTGGACAGAGACAGGAACTGGGTCCTAACCAAAGGGAAACTGAGACACAGACTGCCAGCTGTCTATGTGACAGACCCACAACCAGTCCCAGGCATGCAGCCCACAAGCCCTGCTGCTACGCTCAGCCCTGACCCACCCCCACCCACAGCTTGGTGCTCTCTCTCTCTTTACCCAGTTGTCCTAAATCAGTGGAAATCCTAGGTAAGGGATCATTTTTTTTTCTGTGCGGGGTAAGGATGGAAATTTTGTAATGTGTAGGCTAATGTAAACCTTCCCCAGGGAATGCAAAATTGCATGGTCACTGGGAATTAAGGGTGAGCTTAAGAAAGCCTTCCTTTTATTTTTAAAAATTCTTGCTCCCCCATCGAAGAGCTGTACCACCAAGAAAAAAATATTGGAAGCTTCGGGAAAGCTTAAAAAGAGACTGGCCAGCAATCTGGGAGAGATCGTTTGCCTGCCTCTTAAGAAACAGGTGGCGGGGCAGTGCTCAGAGTACTGCTGAGTAACCCCACCCCTAAAGGTGGAAAAGACCCACAGCAGCCCTGCTCTGGTCCCTGGGGGTATTATGTGTCGACCCCAGACCAGGACACTGCAGGAGGACACATCAACTCAAGTCTGCAAGGCTAGAGGGGAGTGTCTCATGAAACCACAAGGGATAAAGCATAGAAAACAGCAGGGGCGCTGCCTTTACTACTGACCTGTGTTTTGGCCTCTCTCCACAAATGATGGTGCCATCAGTGTCTTAACCTCAAACAAACACGCCTTTGGACTGTTAAAAAATAAAATACTAAAATAATTTTTTAAAAAAGTTTCTGTTCATATACTCAGGAATGGCTCGGGTATCCCTTGAGACATAAAGAGCAATGGCCAGTAGAGGGCAGCATTAACCTCGATACTATTTTACAGTTAGATCTGTTGTAATTTTGTAAAGGGGAGGGTAAACGGGCAGAAATCCTTTAAGTTCAAACTTCTTATGCACTGTGGGAAAATTCTAAATCCTGCCAATCTTGTAAACGACACGCCTCCTTAGCAGCCTTCACTCTCACCCCTTCAGTCACTATAGAGGATAAAGAAAATGATGGGGAAAAAAAGGAAAAAAATGTACGGGAACCTGAAAGGCACCCGTTGGCTCCTGAACAGAAGGATGAAAGGCATCCCTTGATCTTGGAAGGAAATGTGCCCTTGAGCAGGAGTCCTAAAAGCACTCTCGGGCTCCTATCACCCAACCACACCCTGGGCAAAGGAGCTACATCATAAAACCCACCTAAATCTCAATCCCTCTCTTAAAGAACACAGGGCACAGGCCTGTAACAACAGTACTCTGGGAAGTTGAGGCAGAAGAATAGAAAGTTCAAGCCAAACCTAGCGATTTATTGAGACTATCTCAAAACCAAATAGAGAAATGGGCTGGGGATGTAGCTCAGTGGGAAGGCCCTGGGCTCAATCCTCAGCAACCTCACCTCCCCCCAGACAGCAAAAGACTGCAGGAAAGGAAAATGGACAGAAGTCCCCTGTGTGAAGCTCTTTTTCACCTTAGAGGATAATTAAAGTTTGTCATGAGATATTAGGAGAAAACCATTTAAAAAGTATGAGACTTGGGACTCTTATTAATAACTTACTAAACACTGCTAATTCTGTGTTCTATAACTGAGATACACAGGAGAAATGAGAAAAAAAAAAAAAGCTAGGACAGAGAGCATGCAACGCTCTTTCCCCAGTGATGGGCCGTGAAATAGTAAGTGTCATGTTTGTCAGCTAACAGGCCACTGGCGGAGAAATTTCCCTAATATAGGTTGACTTTCTAAATCCTCTCGCCCTAAACCTGCCAAGACAGAACACTGTAGGGCCGACTACCCTGAGGATCAAAGGAACCAAACCCAATCCAGAGCCCCAGTTGTTGTTCCTGGAATAAGGAGACTGAAGTCCCCAGTCAGTTCCCAGTCTAATCATCACCATCACTGGGACAGAACCTCAGGCCACACTGGACGTTGGAGGTAAAAAAAAAAAAAAAAAAGGGCTTCCTCCTCCACAGTAAGGCCTCTTGTTTTGGTCTTACATTCTATTTCAGGCAATTGGCTTCTGCATCATGTTGGGTTATGGGTATTAATGGAACTGCAGTGACTAAAATTTCTCCTTCTCAACGTTGCTTGTGGGATAAATTTCTCCTACCCATTTCTTTTTGGTAAGACCTAAACATCCAGTCCTCATATTTTTTGGACAGACTTAAGTGGACTGAAGTGACCTGACTTTAATAAGTGAGGGTATTATATAATATGTGGATGACTTTATTTGTTCTCCTTCTCTAACAGAGACCCAAGATCATGTGGTTCTGACCTTATATTTCCTGTTTGGCAAGGGATACTGAGTCTCGAAGTCTAAGGCTTAATTACTGCCCCAAGACCTTTACTATTTAGGGTTTATTGCAGCTATTTCAGACAAGCCCTCTAAGCCCCACCAGTCCCTGCCACCAGGCAGCAACTTTGTGCTTTCCTAGGCTAAGCTGGCTAGTATCAGCATGGATGTCATGATATGGCCCAATGGCTACGCCTTTATGTGAGTCTTTAAATCTAAAGAAAAGAATTATTAAGTTCCCCTTTCCAGAGAGCAGAAACAACAGTGAACATATGGTAGAGTCCTCTCTCCTCAGAGCCTCTGCTTTAGGACTGCCGCAACTTGACAAACAGGTCACAGGCAAGCATCAAGGCGTGGCTTTAAGGTTCCCTATCCAGGCCTATGGCCTATTCCGTGACCTGTAAGGTATGTATCAAGAAAGCTACAGCCACGGGATAGCTAAAATACATCAACGCCGTAGCAGCTTCTGTTCATTTTATAGAAAAATTCCTTAAGAGTATTATGACATGCCTTCTGTCTACACCTCTCATCAGAGTGACTTTTCTGTGAGTTTGAAGGACCTCATCTCAATCTTGCTACTTTGCTTCTCCCTCCTGAACTCAGTTTTACTGATCAGGAGGAGGATAACACGTGTTGATCATGATTGTCTTAATATTGTTAAACTGACATGTGCTAACCACGTGTGCTTCCATGGACCTGCAAGACAGGCCTCTTGATAACTCAGATGGAATCTGATAACTGGCAGTAAAAATGACAACAGACAGATGCCTATGTTATCGTTTCTCGTACAAATTCTGAGAACCAGGCTTGGCTGCCAGAGGCCAGTCAACAGGTTGAATTGACTGTGCTGATTTATGCTTTAGAGCTCACAAGAGCAGCCTGTTTTTAAATATACTTTTCTGGTATTACAGTCTCAAGCAATATTTGAGAAAAAGAGAACGTAACAAAAACTAACCAGTAAGTAAAAGAGAGGAGATATAAAGAAATATACAGGTAAGAGTATATTTTTAGTAAAAAAAAAAAAGAGATGAAGGAAAGAAAATATTTTGGACAAAAAGAACTTTTGCACATATGCATTGCAGAAAGTTGAGCCTTGCTATAGAAAGTGCACAAAGTATAAAATGTATAGAGGGAATCAGTATGTATGCCTATTCTGTTTGTCTTGCTTCTTCTTTTGCTAGTTTTGTGATTTGTTCAAAAAGACTAACTCTCAAATCAATGAGATCAATAATGTGGGTGGCAGCATTGGGGGAAGGAGTGGCACTACTCATTTCTCATCCAAATTCCAGGAATTGCCAACTGGATCCATCATTCTCATCAAACCCTGAAAAGAGGAAGCTCCCTAGAGGCCCCTTCATCCTGAAAAAAACAGTTACTGAAAAGGTTGAAATACTCATTCAAGTACACTTCAGTTAAGTAATTATCTCACCATCTCTGCCCCATTTTTCAACAGAGGCATGCATGGACCTTGAATATTCTCGTAACACAGACCTGGGTGCTTCCATTTTTGTGACCCACCATTATGGGGCTAGTGGCACTACTCTGTGGCCCACACATTCTTAACCTAGTAGTAAAATCTGTTTCTTCCCACTGTTAGGGACTCAAACTCATGTTCAAAATACAGCTATCAACAATCACTTCAAGTTGCAAATCTCAGTCCATACCAGACTCCAGTGAACTTTGCTTTCTTTACTATGGACTCCTGAATCAGCCACCTGACAGAGAGCAAGAAATGCGACTGGAGTCAAGCCCTGACTTCATCCCCATTCGACAGGAAGTAGTCGAAACAGTTATCACCTTTCTTCCTCTGATGATTCATGGTCACAAGTCCTTGAGAGGGAATTGAGAAGCAGCTAGGTAGACATGACCTAGAAAGTCAAAGGAGAGGGGTGCACATGGTCAAGAAGGATAAGACAGAGTATCCCATTGGGCCTGGAAGCATTCCATATCTTCCAAGCCTTATAAGAAACTAATGGAGCCCATGGAGTTCACATGGCTGAGGTAATAATTAACCAACCAGCTTTTACCCCACGAAATAATGCAAAGACTCCCACCAGAGGCACATGTCCCTTGTAGTCTGACCCTGTCCCTTCAGGTGGCCCACTCAGGGCCTGAGCTGCTGTATCTCATGCATCCAACTTAAGCCCAAAAATACTCATGGGAAAGCAACCCTACCTAGGTTTAGTAAAATACCTGTGGAGCCCCTAGACATGACGGCTCATCCACAACCTATTTCAGCACCTCTTCTAGTTGGTGGAAGTTTATGCCCGCCACCCCTCCCCCACAATCTCATTCCACAATTTCATTCTTCGACATCATGAGACACCAACCCAGCACTATGGTCACGCTGTTTCCCACCACGGTGAACTGTAACTTCACAATTTCTTGGTTTTCATTCTCAGCTAACTAAACTTTAATTTCCCAGTTCCATTCAATCAAAACAAAAATGGGGTAGTCCCAGGTGAAAAGCTGAAAACTCAGTTTGTCACCAAGCTCTCACACCTCCTGATCGAGTTGGACTACTTCCTTTCAGTGAGTCAGTGTAGTCTTAATTTGGCAAGGAACCGACATATGAAAAAGAAGCCTAAGAGTCCTAAGTAGTTTGAATGTTGGTTGCAGCCCTCAATAGATGACTCTCGGCAACGTAACCTCTTTGAGGCACAGATTGCTCAACTTTTAGAATAATGCTGTCTATCTCAATGTTAGCCAGTAGGTAGGTAACTACAGGAACAATCACCTATGACTGCAGAAAAAAAGCTACTTCCCCTTTAAAGGACAGTAAGTGTGCCTCTATAGTTTTGTTTGTTCATTTATCTCAAAAAATACCCTCCAGCCAAGCTGCCAAGTCATTGTGTAGCCCCTTCCAGGTGATTGTAGGAACAATGAAGTAGCTTAGGGCTTGGGCCCTCTTGCTGTGGCCTTGGGTCCTTCCGTGGGGGTACACACAGTTATGCTGATGTGGCAAGGCTGAGCTACTGCCACATTAGCCCTGAGACCCTCCTCTCATGTGACTGCTTGACAGAACGCCACTTTCGTCTGTATATGAACTCTGGATTTATCACTTATGGAGGCAAATTGTGGCTGCTACATGTTTTCCTGTACCTAAAAGCGTGACTGGACTTCTGACAGTGCCTCCCTTTTCCCTTCAGGCTGTCTGGATCTGAACCTGCATCCCTGGACTGTAGGCTATGGCTCTTCAGCGACCTAGGATAAACTCTTATGCATTAGATATCCTCCCCCCACCCCCACACACGTGTTCCTTACCAGCCACATTTTGAATACTGGATGACTAAAGCATGACTTGGGCTGAGCATGCTCAAGAATGTGCTTGTCAGCTGGGCCAGCGACACAGTCCTGTAACCCCAGCTCTCTGGGAGGCTGGGGCAGAAAGACCGTAAGTTGCAGCCCAGCCAAGGCTATTGAATGACATAGCAAGATTTGTCTCAAAATTAAAAATAAAAACAGATTGGGAATGCAGCTCAGAGTGAAAGCTCTGGGCTCAGTCTTCAGTACACACAAACGTAAATGTGCCCATCTCCACAGGTGATGACTCTTTTGCTCCCCTCCTTTCTCCTTAAGTGTTTCAAGTGACAAATCTTCACTCTTTTACCTCTTAGTTATGCTTATGAACATAATGAAGCCTAATGCCTCACATTGAGTCACAAAGAGGCCACTGTGGTTAGAAGAGGTACTGTTAACAAGCACTAGTAAAGTGCGAGGCATATAGTATTTGCTCAATAAATGACTTCCCTTTCTAACTTGCTCCCCATGCAATCTTACATGGCGCCCATAGCCTAGTGACAAGGTAGGTATCTGAAATCAGCTTATGTGGCAAATATCTGTACCTTCAGGGCAAGGAGAGCCACACGCAAATTCTCCTTTTCCCAGGTTTTTTATTTACATATGTAATATTCAGAAATCATTTTGCAGGTTTCTTCTTTCCACAGGTCTATTATTTATAGGAAAGATCAGGATTAAAATGAAATATTGAAGAGGACCAAGAGATTACCAGCACTGATGGCACAGAGTACAAAGGCTCCAAAAGAATAGCGTGAACAAGAGTAGCATGCGGCCACTTAGCAGGGGACACTGATTTCCTAAGACAGGTCTTTACCATTTCTTCCTACTACCTAAGGTTAAACCTCAGAAAAGAAAGGCATTGTGTTCTCATGCTACGCACAGAAGTGGCGCCATAACTGACTAGATTCATCCTCTCACTGCACAAACCTGAATACCTCAGCAACACTTTGATGTATTAAGCAGCACTACAGGAGAATTAAAGGGCAAGAGTTTGATTCTCCAAATGCTAAGAAAAAGAATCTACATATGGGGTGCAGTGGTAGGGGAAGGAAGAGAAGCGGGCTCAAAGAGGAGTGAAAACAGTAAGCCCGACCTCCCTATATATGTCTTCGGTACTCTTAAAAGCCGCTGATATGTGGCATTGTAAATATTAGTCAGAAGAAATAAGATTATCTACCTCCTCCTAGTCAGATCTTGGGTACAAAAGCTAGTGACAAGGGAACATACCCTGGGGAAGGTGTATGTCGACTTTTTTTTTTCTTGAGACAAAGTCTCACTCTGTAACCCAGGCCGGTCCCAAATTAGCCCGCGAAGGTCTTGTCCTCATGGCAATACTCCTGCCTCAGCCTCCTGAGTGCTGGAATCACAGGTTTGTACCATCACAATGCAACTCAAAATTGATTCCTCTTATACTTTCACCTAATGTGTCATTTGTTAGTTTTTGAGACAGTCTCACTCTCTAGCCCAGGCTGGTCCTGAACTCATTATGTAACCCAGGCTAGCCTTGAACATACAGCAATACTCCTGCCTCAGCCTCCCAGCACTTGGGTTACAAGTATGCACCACCATGCCCAGCTTCTAATGTATCATTTGTACTGCAAGCTAATTTACTATGTGACTTTAGGCGATTGACTTACACTTTTTGTGCTTTAACTTTCTACTTGTAAAATTAGAATTGTTGCATTTTCTATCAAGGAGTAAAAGAAACGTACCAAGTACTGGCAAGCAGTGCCTGGCCAAATCGACAGAGACCAAAGCAGGGGAGTGGCTGACGGGGTGGGGAGGGGGGAACAGTAGCGACTGCTGATGCAGACACTCTAAAATTCGACAGCAATGATGGCTGTGCAACTTGGTGAATATACTAAACACAACTCAACCATACACTTTTAAAGGGTGAGTTTCATGGCAAAGTATATTTCATAAAGCTGTTATAAAAATTCTTAAAAAAATAGAACAGTTCCTGGTACACATTAAGTACTCAATAAATGCTACCTATCAGCAGAAGTAATATTATTGTCACTATTAATCTGGCCATTCTATAGCATAATTAAATACCTAGAAAGCCTCTATTTTTAATAAAAGTCCACAGAATCCACAAAATCTAGAAAAGTATTTCTAATTTACATACATGGATTAACATTAATACATTTATTTCCATCCAACTATTTCAGAAACTAAGAGTCTAGTTAGGAAGTACAATGTCAGTGCTTTCCCCTGAACTAAAATAGCTGCATGCTGTAGATATCTTATTAAACCATGAGGTGATTTAGATGAATTCCAATGAACTGGTATTACCCAAGAATCTGAGCTGACAAATTTTCATCTCCAGAAATAAACAAGCAGTCCAAATACAGTAGTTGATAGATTATAAAGTACATCATTAAATCTGTAAATACAAGCTTGCTAGCCTTCTAATCACATTTTGAGGGATACTACTTACATTAAAAAAGAAACAGTCAACAGTGAAATACTTATGCGGCCCATGCCCTGTGACCTTGCCAAGCAATACAAAACTCCCACCATAAAGAAAACATTAAATTCAACTAACATAATAAACTTTTTAAGAGGCAAGTCTTAATGGTTAATTCTTAACGTTTAAGACCATACTGTACATTCAAATACGTTGTCATCAACTGAGTTTTTATAATCTGAACAGCAATTAAACCAACTCCTCACAGTTTCTATTGTTAAAGAATATGACATTGGAGTTTCAGTTTCCGAAGTGCAGCAGTAAGTGGGCATCTACGACGACAATGAGGCTTCACATTCTTCAGCGATGTTCCCACATTTGATCTCCTCTGAAGCATCAAACTTCCCACTTCCTGCAGCAGGGTTTCCTCTGTTGGAGTCCCTGCCTTTCAGGTCTGCATTTCTATCATCAGCCATGTGCCTTTGCAGCAAATCATGAAAAGCTATGCTAACAGTTACAACTTCCACACAGTCAGGCCTTCTGTCACAAAAAGCAATGTACTTTTTTGCATATACGGAAAATATACTTATTTATACCTTCTAGCTGACCACTCACTATCAGAAAACAAAAAATTAAACCTCCAATTTATCCCCCCCCACCACCTCCTTCTTTGGTACTGGGGATTGAACACATGGCCTCACACTTGCTAGTCAAGTGCTCTACCAATGAGTCACTATCTTAGACCTATGCCTTCATTTTAATACAAAACCATTTGCCAGGTCACACAAGAGCAACAGATTAATACACGGAACAAGCTGCTTTAATATCCAGTATGTATAACCTTAATGCCTATGCATGCATACTGCCCCCAAGTTGTAGCCTTAGGAATTTCTAATGTTTCACCTGAGTAAACTTCGGTACCCTAATTCCCCTTGTGAACACGGTTACTTCTTTAATTTTACATTATAACTACTCGAGCAGATTACAAAACAACTTTAGGGGAGAGAGATTTTGGTAGGAAGTTAGATCTTTTCAGATAATGAAAATGGATAATTTAGGATCAATTTTAAAATTAGAATAAGGTTCAAAATATTTTCTTTACTGGGCTGGTCATGGCTCAAGTGATTAAAGAGTGCTCTGCTAAGAAGCACAAGGCCCCAGGTCCTACCCCAGAACGCCACATACTAGCTGGGTGTGATGGCACACACCCATAACTGCAGCCCTCAGGAGGCTGAGGCAGGAGGATTTGCTGTGAATTCTGAGCCGGCTGGGACTACACAGTGAGGTCAGAGAGACTCTGTCTCAAATACATATATATATATATTTTTTTTTTCTTTACCAACTCAAGATTGAAATATTAGGGTTCTCCTTAAATATTTATTTTAAAATTTAAAGGTAAATTGCAATGTATATAACCAAAAATTTTGGACAAGGCTGAAACAGAGGGAACCAACTCTACAATGTTTTAAAATTGAGTGTCATTCCAAGAATCCATTTAGCTATACTGCTTACTTGGTTAATCTGGGGATGAAAAATTATGTTTTTAGAATCCTACATGTAAGTAGTCTTTAAATAGAAAATGAATAAATATTTAAATTCTATGATAAAGAAAAATGTGAAATAAGACATTTTTATAAGTAACTGCATATTTACAATAAATGTTTCCTGCCTGACTCCTAATCTTTGTCTGCTAGAGCCCCTCAATATGAAAAGAGGGCGACAGCTCGTATTGCTTTAGAGGAGCCCTGTTTAGCTCAGACGTTCTGATCCCTGAAAAGCCTTAGCACTATGTGCATAAATATCTCAGAGTACAAGTAGGTGTACATGTGCAAAATGTACTTGTGTTTAAAGAGAAGCTAATTAATTTACAAATAAAATCTAAAACTCAGAAAATAAGTTAATATTCCCCAACCCAAGACAAAACATCTACTGAAAAAACGCTAAGCCCACTCTGGAAGACAGGAGCTGCAAACGCAGTTTCTTCCACATCATGCCGTATCTGCTCTCTCAACCAGCGGTCAGAACACTAACCCCTCCATGGTCCTCCAGCTCAACGCAGACTTCCAGTCTAGCCTGACTTTCTAGTCTGAGGCCAGATGACACAAAGTAACAGTGAGCTTGTTATAGTCACACCGTATCCAACTGCTGTACTTCTCAAGAGAAGGTATCCACATGGTAAGCATGACTTACCATGCACCCTGCAACCTAAATGTCTGAGATCTTCTACCTGTATCACCTCCAACATTGGCCCATCAAAAATTTTAGTCAAAGTGTTAACATCTTAGATTGCATATTCAGAACTAGGAAGCAAGATTAAAAACTCGAAAGCCAACTCCAAGTGCTACTGAGCATGACTGAAAGGTAGCTGACTACACGAAAACATCAGAGGTTGATTCTTTAGATGTCCATTGCCTTTATATAAAGCAAAAAGTACAGAATTTCCTCTGACCAAAATCTGAATGTTAATGCATATTTTCTCCCACCATCCAGGAGCTCTCTTTCTAACCTGTCATTGCCTTTTTAAACTTTAGAGAAATACAAAAGAAAATGGATAAAGACTATCTGTTCTTATTTATGAAAAGAGACATAGTCTAGTAGTCATAAGGCAATGTATTTGAGAGCTGCACGTCAACTGGTATTCCCAAAGCTGAAAATAGTTACCAACTCTACTCAACTTGTGGGATGTATTCATGCATTTCCCAAGTCATTGGCTGTCACCCAGATAGCTGACCGTGACACCCCATCATGCCTTAAGGAGGCATTACACTGTGTGTAGTACGCCCATGTATTTGAGAGAAGTAACATAATAGGAAAAGGACAGCCTTGCAAACATCAGTTCCTTATATAAGTGATGATAGTGCTTTTAATACCTCCAAAATTAGACAAAAGAGGACTAGTGTTAAAGTTCCACAATGAACTATATATTCCAGATGAGCCTTCTAAATTTGTTTCAACATTTACTGAGGAGTAAAGGTAAGAATCATCCAACTGATGACAAAATAGAATAGAAAAACAGGATACACAGCAAGGGCTTTGCGGTTTGGAGGCTGGCTATCAGCAAGAAAAGCTGTAGAGGCTAAACAAAACAAGAGAAAACAGTATTTAATACAATAATATTATCATGGCACTAACATAGTTATGCTTAGTAAAATCAGGAATATGTAATTACACTAAAAGCTCAGTTATATTTGTGACTGTCAGAGAAGCACACTAAAAGTTCAGTTATGCAATGAGGATGTAGCTCGGTGGTAAAGCACACACTTAGCACCTGATGGTCCTGGATTTGATCCCTCACCCAAAAATTCACTCAGATTTGTGATCCGCAGACAGCTGAGGGCTGGCTATTTCAAGTATAAAACTTCATTTTGTGGCTATTTTGGACAGATTTTTTTTTTTTTTTTTTTTTGTGCTAGGGATTGAACTCAGGACTTTCTCATTAAGCTACATTCCCAGCCTTTTCTTTATTTTTTATCTTAAAATGGGATCTTGCTAAGGCGAGGCTCAAACTCAATTCTCCTTCCTGCCTCAGACTTCCAAAATGCTGGGATTATGGGCATGTGCCACCATGCCTTCCAGGACAGAAACCTTTCTAAAACAGGTTTGTTGCCTTTTTCTGAAAAGTTACTGATCCGTGCTTATAATCTGATGATTTATAAAGTTATTTACTCCTATGGGAAATGCCTTCATTCTGCTACATTTTTTACTCAAAGCCTTCACACTTGAGATGTACTGACTCACTTATTTATTTATTTATTTATTTATTTATTTATTCTGGTACTGGGAATGGAAACCAAAGCCTTTTCACTGAGCCATTTTTATGGTTTTTTGTTTTCATTTTTGAGCCAGGTTCTCTGTTCTCCTCTGCTAAGTCTCTAAGTTGCCCAGGTTGGGCTCCAATTTGCAATCTTCATTGCCCTAGTCTCCCAGAGTGTTGGGATTACAAGCCTGTGCCACCTGCTCTGGCTATGAGATCTTTTAAATACTATTACTTTGTCTACCCAAGGAAGCCTATTCATTTTTTTTTTTTTTTTTTTTTTTGGTCATCAAGGATAATGTCCCTAGGAAATATTTCTTGTACAATTAACGAGTATCTTGCCACCCCAGGTGGAACTGCCCATTTCCCTCTTCTGGGTCTCCACTACACAAAAATACCCACCTGAAATAATGATGTTCTTAACTGTTTCCATGTCTGGCTATGCCACCAGATCTCTAAGGACTATGCCCAATGCCTAGCATAGTGCCTGTCACACAGTTTGTGATCAATATTTGCTGAATTAAAAATATCTCTTCTAAGATTCTTTTTTCTAATCTATTGTGAGTCTAGACATTGTATAGTCAGAACTGCATATATAGCAGTGGTAGTCCCAGTGGACTCTGAATGAGGGAGTAAGAGCTTCTCTATGGAGATGGCACCCAAGCTCCATATACACTGTTTGCTACAGCAATCCTGGCTCTCTCGGCCTTTTCTTTATTTCTTAGTTTTCAACCATATTCCAGGCTAATGAGATATTACTATAATTAAAAATACTAGGCACTAAATCAGAAGCTATTGAACACTTCCAGTTTAAACTTGAAGGAGAAATTTAAGAAACAGAGAAAATGAACATATAGCATTTGTTGTTGCTACTATAGGTCCTTCCTGATCTTGAGCAAGATTATCTACTCAAGTAGAAAAGTACAACAGGTACTTTTTAAAATCCCTAATCCAAAAATTCAAACTATTCCCAAATCGAAAACGTTCTGAGCATCAACATAACACCACAAGTGAAAAAATATACCACACCTGATATCACATAACAAGTTACCATGAAAATATAGGCAAACTAGAAATATTGTACAGAATTACTTTCAGCCTTTCAAAAAACTTTTTAAGATACATATGAAATATGTACCAGACCTGGTGGCATAGGCCTGTAATTCTAGCACTCTGTGAGGATCACAAATGTGAGCACAGCCTAGACAACTTAGCAGCTTAGTGAGATCCTGTCTCAAAATCAAAAATAAAAATGGGCTTGGGATATAGCTCAGCACGAAGGTTCTGGGCTGGATTCCCAGTACCACAAAAAGAAAAGGAACGTCATGTTTAGATTTGGGCTCCATCCCCAAGATATCTCATTATTAATATGCAAATTGCCAAAAATCTGGAGGGAAAAAAGAAAACAAACACCTGAATCGCAAACACTTGTAGTCCCAGGCATTTGGGATACAGGACAATTACTTCTGTATACAATGATACAACTTACACCAGAGGTGGTATAGTATAGTTCTTAAGGGACTGTGACCTGCTTGGGATTGAAATTTGACTACCCTACCCACTAGTTATGTGTTCTAGGGTAAGGTGCTTAACCTTTCTGTACCTCATCGGTACAACGGGACTATTACTAGCATTTTCAGGGTTGCTTTGAGACTTAAATGAGGCAATATATACAAAGCACTTAAAACAGTACTTGCTTATAGTAAGTAATCTGTAATGCTATTATTTTTATTATGATTTAGTTTTTCAAGAAATGGTCCAAGTCACTTCACAAGTCACTTATGCCTTATATATACAGGATATATATACGATTGAGCTGAATCTAGTATAATCTACTTTCTCAAACTTGCCCATTATTTAACAAGAAAAAAACCAATGTGATCCTCCACATCTTGTAAGTCCAAATACCCAACTCAGATACAACAGAGAGCATTCTCAGCTATGCACACTTAGAGCAGATGGCTCTATGGATGCCACTGGCAGGAATCATACCATTCACATGTGACTTGGAGTTTAGTTGTTTCTAATCTGCTCTTCATCTTTAAGTCATGTTTATGCCTATTCTGTGATTATAAATATAAGAAAATACTTACCAACTATAGACCAGGTAAACATCACAATTACCACAAAAAGTCGAACCATGAAATTTATGGGTCCTGGATCTGCCAAAAGTACCAGGCGGCAAATCAGCATTGCCACTGTCAAGGGAAGTATACAGTAACCCAGCACACAGAGGCTCTGAAAAAAAGATCTAAAAACAACATACATCCACAGAGGTCAGAGGTATGGCTAATGGTATCATGACACAGCTTCCTATACATCATGGACCACTTTCTCACTCCTGATACATTATACCTATACCTAGACATTAACTTTATGAAGTTCGTCTTCTTTGTTAAACCTTCTAAGAGTCAACTTTTTGATACTAAATGACATACTTTAACTCCTAGACATCTCTTTCTTTTGCTGAATCTCTAAGATGGTGTTCTTTAATCCTGTCTAGTTATATACCTACTGTATATACCACCCATTCACCCAAAATATATATAGCACAAAAAAATCTACAGCAATTTCAGGAGCTGAAGAAAATATCTGAAGTACACCAAAGACCTCAAATACCTAATTCAACTAGGTTATCTCTATTCTATGGTTTTCTTTTGGTCCTCATTTATTTTGATTTTTCTTTTTAAAAATCCAAATACTCTGGCTTCCTTAAAATACAAGATATACTATTTGACAAGAAAAAAAAGTTACATCTTAACGGCACTTACATGTTTCCTCCAAGAAGCTTTGAGTTGAGGGTGATGGTGACTGCACCAAACCAGACAATGACAAATACTTCTGCAAACTGGGGCCCTCCATCTTTTTCACTATCCACAGAGCCTCTTTGTAGCATTCTGAGACAAATAAACAGTATGAGAAGTGCCTGATCTCTTACTTATAGTAACAAAGTGAAGGTATGAGTTCTTAAAATAATATGTAGGTCATACTGAAAGGAAAACACCAATTTGTAAAGGCTCCCTTACTTCAGATTCCAAATGCTCAGGGACTCTACGAGTTGCTCCATTTGACCTTGCTGGACCATTTAAAGGGTTGATAAAAGAATATATATTTCTGGATTTTCTTGAAAACCTGAAAAACTTTCTTAAAAGTTAGCTCGCTTGGTATAGCACTTCCCTATCATGTGCAAGCACTGGGTTCAACATGCAGCACCATGAAAGCTAGACATGGCTGGGGATGCGGTTTCCCAGGAATGCGCTCACCTAGCATAAATGAGGCCCTGGTTTAATTCCCAGCACCACAAAAAATTAAAAACTAAAAATTATAAAAAAGCCAATAAGAAACCTGTTGATGTTAAAACCATAAAACATTAGGTCTTCAGCAACTTCCTTTTCCAGTTATGGAAGAGAAAACCCAGAGTGGTTAGGTGGGAAGAGGTGTAACGACAGAGGTAGAGAACAGGCAGTCCAGAGACTGAGGTTGAATTTCAGGTCTACTGCTGATTATACAATCTTGAGTAAGTCCTCAACCTCTCTGAACCTTTTTGTCAAAAAGGAAAATAACAATTGACTTCTTGTTATGAGGATAACATAAGAGAATATACTTAAAAGTCTTCTGTAAACTGGCAAAAATCAGTTTACAAACTTTATTAATAGCCCAGAGTCACACAGACAGCTGACAGCAAAGTCATGATGACTACCCAAAAGTGGATGCTAGTATAGTATTTTTTCCAATGTATCAGTGATCATATGGACCTCTACAATGGAGCCTTCCTTATTATAGCATTTTTTAAAAAGCTATACAAACACAGAACTAGTAGGAGGTTTTAACTGTTTTATGAAATTAATGCATCAATATCTGGTTTTATATATAGAAGCAGCTGCAATTCTCAGTGAGATCTCAAGGTGCGCATCAGGTATCTTGGTTCTAATTTTATTCCACATTAGCTTTATCTTCAAAAACAGTTGTTCACAGATGTAGGTGCTGCCAAAAAGTGATAATGTGACTAACGCATGATTGTGAAGTGAGAGACATTTGTTCTGAGGAACGGAACTCTAATAAAAGCCCACCGAGGAGATATAACCAGCGTTTTCTTTAAGTTTAATGTCAGACTACAGCTCTGCACATTCCATTTGAAAGTTGACAGATAACATATTCATGTCAACTAAAAATGGAGTCACCAATATACCAAAATATTGGCTATTCTTCCTGAAATCTTGAATATTGTTCAAATTCCTATATCAAATTGGAAAGCAAGGCTGCATATTTTCACTACTCTATTCATAGGATCATGTTTAGCCAATGTGTTTAAATGTGTAAAATTGTTTGCCTTTGAGCATATCATAATTTCAGTTTCATTTAGAACACTGTTATGGTTTGAAACTTCATACTGATGAGTTGGTTTTTACCCTGAAGGTGCATGTTTAACTACTGTTACTTCCAAAAAGTAAATGATGTTGACAGAGTCAGCACCCATACTTTTAAAGAAATCCTGGAACTAGCGATGGTTCAATCCTTTGACCCTTATGAACGTCACAGCCCTGATGACAATCTGCATGATGTTATCCATTTCTAATTTTGTGCATAAAGCTTTTATGTACTATGCAATATTTCATCAAACATGAGGTCCAAGCAGTAATTGCATCATCTTGTTAATTTTATTAGCCTTTTTCTTTTACCTATCACCATAGCCATCAGATACGTTTACAATGAACAAAGAAAACTGCTTTAATGTATCCTTTATTGCTTCATGTAAATCTCTTGATTTAGTTGTGTCTTTCAGTGCACTAAAAAAGCTGTTTCTGCAGGGACACTATATTCATCATCAATATTTCTAAAAAAATGTTAAGGTGTACCATATTTGTCATACTTTTAGGATCACTGCTTTCATCCATAGACAAAGCATAAAATTTAAAAGCAGCAGCTTTACTCTCCAGAACTCTTTGGATAGATTCTCCAATTTCTTCATTCACCTAGCTATAGACTGCTGAGATGAAATGACTTTAGAAATACCCCTTTTAGGATCTGGGGGTATAGGAAACACAAGGCTCCAGGTTCGATCTTTCAGCACTACATAACAGCTGGGCATGGTGGAGCACACCTGTAATGCCAGCACTTGGTAAGCTGAGGCAGGAGGACTGTTGTGAGTTCTAGGTCAGCTGGGCTCTGTAGTGAATTCAGGACAAGCCTGGATTACAGAGCAAGACCATCTCAAAAAAAAAAAAAAAAAAAGGAAGGAAGGAAGGAAGGAAGGAAAGAAGGAAAGAAAAATAAAAATATCTATTACCAGGCAAATTATCTTTATATGTCACACCCTCTGTACATTGGTTAATAAACTCAGTATCAGTAAATGGTTTTGATTTTTTTCTATTAAATGTGCTACCACATAAGTAACTTTTACAATACAGTCTGTTTGAGTTATAAAACTTAAAAGAATTTTTGTTAAGAAGATAATTTTTTTCAGTCCTACTCTTTTGTCCTTATGATGCATTCTTCTCTATGTACTGAATCTGATAGCATATTTTTGCATATAATAAGTTTTTAAATTATAGTCTTGAAAACTAGAACAAATTCCCTACAAATAAAGCAGACTGCCTTACTATTTGACTCAACAAAATGGTCACCTGTCCACTTTTCAATCAAATGATCTTCCTTTAACCATAATTTTTCTTCTTTTGTTTTCTGTTTTCTTTTGAGATATTTTGGAAGCCCTGTTAGAATTCTAAAAAAATCATAATAGATAAGCAACTGTATTTATGTTATAGATAAGAAAATAGAAAGCAAGGTTTAATAATCAAAGAATACAATTTCTAAGTAATATTAAATGCTTATTGTTTACAAAAGTAGGTTGAAATATTATCGATAATTGTCACATTTCACTTGTCAAGTCACCACTGCACACCTGTGTCTGATGGTTTGATCTGAATGCCTGCACTTGGAAGCCTAGGAGGCAAGCCCGGAGACAAAAAGCAAGAGCACATGGCACTGTAGTACTACCTCTCACTTTTGATTACTTAATTTTAATATTTTTTATATCTTCTGTTTGAACTGTTTGCAATTATAATGAGAATTCTGGATAATACTCTGATTTTTGTGGATGTAATATACTCTGATGATTTCATTCCATCCCATTGTTATCTACAAAGTTTGCACTCAAGAATCACACAATCGAGCTTAAAAAATATATAAAAAAATCACAAAAAAATCTTATAGCATTTTTTAAAAGTTTATCAATTTATGTTGGGTTACATTTAAAGTCATTTACATTTAGAAGCCTGATACATACCTAATATGGGAAAGTAAAAGTTTGAAATATGGTTCGGATTTAACTCTACCACTTCTATTTTATTTTTACTCATAATTTAGTAAGATTTAAAGAAAATTAATTATGCTTGTAAATAAATAGTGGTCAGCCCTGTAGATACTTCATTCACTTGGCTTAATGATAAATAAGTATAAGAGAGTAAATATTTGTTAAATAGCCATAGTTAAAACAGCCATTTTCAAACAAAAGTGGCCATACTTTTCACATTTTTAATTCTATCCTTTGTAATTGATCTGGAAAGCTTGGCCTTTTAGGTTAAAAATGGAAGGAGTACAGTAGGCCACAAAAGTCCTAAGTGAAATATTTAGTTAAAATTCTGCTCAGTTTTAAAACCACATAAAAGTCTAGTCTAGCTCAAATGAAAAAGAAAGAAAATTAAGTACTTACAATGCAAGTGTCACACAAAGGATCAATGGGCCCCACAAATCCCCTAAAGGCAAGGAAAGATAGATTGCTAAGAATACACATGTAGTATTTTCTAGCTTTATTCTAATATCTACCTCTCTTATTCTTGGAATACAGACAGCCAGGTTGTGTGTGTCCATTCAAGCCTTCCTACCTCTCTGACCCCCTACTTACACACCTCCCTCCCCAATTCTGAATCCAGTTCCTCACATATCCATGAAATCTTGCTCACTTCCTTCCCCACAAATTAATCCCCCCTCCCTCCCTCCCTCCCTCTCTCTCTCTCTCTCTCTCTCTCTCTCTCTCTCTCTCTATATATATATATATATATATATATATATGTATGTATGTATGTATCTCCAGCCATGTTCCAGTCTGTTATAATTAAAGACCAATGGGCAAGAAGCTGGAAGACCTAGGTGCCCCACTCTACAACCTCAGAATGAAGATGTCAGCCAAGTCATTCACCTGAGCCTGGATCAGACCAACGAGGCAAAGATAATTCTGATCACTTCATGAATATAAAAAATGAAATGGAGGAGGAAGTTTGTCTGCGGAGGTGGGACCAAAACATGCCTGTTGATTCTCAGTCCCAAATTGTTGCCACTCTCTTAGACTCTTTCCCCTTTATAATTATTACATTGAATTAATATGGAATTGCTGTTCTAGGTGAAAAAGTCCAATATCAGTAATTTCACAAGGTTAAATTTTAACAAATAACTTATGAAAGCTTTCTGAAAACTGTAGAAGTTTCTACCAACATCATCAACAGTTCACTGCTTAGAGCCCAATTACCTTTTTCAACTAATACAAAAAAGGGCTCAAATCCCACTTCTATCTTGGACCTCACATGTACATAACTTTACCTTAGAAAGGTATGAAAACTTGGGTTCTTTTCAATTAAATAAGTAACTTAGACAACACTGTGAAAAGTTTGGAACAGAAGTAAGGAAAATCATAATGTTATTGCTCTAATAAAACTACTGTTTAACTGACTTTTTTGCTGATACTGGAAATCCAACCCAGGCATTCACACCAAGCTATATCTCCAGCCTATTTTTCAGTTTTGATTTTGAGATAGAGTCTTACTAAGTACCTAAGTAGCCCAGGCTGGGCTTGAATTTGCAGTCCTCCTACCTCAGCCTTCAGACTGCTGAGATTACAGGCCTATGCCACCAGGCCTGGGATATTATTAAAATTTTTATATATTAACTGAACTATTGAATTCAAATATACTGACATGAGTACACTGATTTTTAAAGCACTTAATTTTTTAATTCATAAAAAATCAGCAACAGTAATTTTAGCTATTTTCTTATTGTAAAATAACACAAAATTTATCATCTTAACCACTAAGTACAGTTAAGTAGCATTAAGTGCATTAACACTGTTGTACAGTGATCACCACCATCAAAATCTGCACTCAAACTGAGCTGGACTATATAGCTCAAACTTTTTAATGTTTCAAAAATGAAACTCTATACTCATTAAATAAAAACTTCCTACTTCTACCCTCACAAACCCCTAGCTACCACCATTATACTTTCCATTTCTATGAATCTGACTAGTCGAGGCACCTAAGTCATATCATATATATGTACTTCTGTGTCTGGTTTTCCTCACTTCGTAAACACTGAATAAAATTCCACTGCCCTTTGGTATGTCACATTTTATTTATCCACCAATGGGCTTTTGGGTTGTTTTTACCATTCAGCTATCAGGAATAATGCTGCCATGAGTACAGGTGTACAAATACCTGTTCAAGACCCTGCTTTCAATTCTTTTGGGTATATATCTACAAGTGGAACTCCTGGATCATATGGTAGTTCTGTTGAATTTTTGAGGAGCCACCATACTGGTTTCCACAGTGGCTGCACCATTTTAGCATTTTTATCAGTAATGCACAGGGTCCTAATTTCTCTGCTTCCTTCCCAACACTCATTATTTTCTGTTCTTCATAACTATACTGATGGGTATGAACACATACTTCACTGAGATCTTTTCTGTAAAAATATTTTTAAGTAACGAATTTTCCCCCCTACCACTTTGCCACAGGCTATGACAACAAAATGTGAAAGTGTAAACTTCTGGTCATGACTTTTTCACCTTCTGTGCCAGCCTATTCTCCTTTCCCCACAAGGTTTGGGAGCAGACCTTATCATGTGAAATAGCTAATACATAATATTAATCAGGTAATATGCATCATTAAGTAAACTAGCACATTGGTTCTACACTGTGACTGGAGCAACCTTGCTTCAAACTGAGCCACAGCAGCACTGAATGTATATCTTCACATCTGCAACATCAAGAGTTAAGATGAAAGGGCATTAAACTTGAAACTCGGGACACTGATAAGTCAATGAGTTTCTCTGAGATTCATTTTCTTACCTGTAAAGTAGAAAGAATAACTTCTACCCAACAGGTTGTTTTAAGGATTAAATAAGATAATGTACATATGCATGTGGGGGGAGGGAAGAGGCACTAGAACAAGGGTGGGGTATGGCCTGTGGGCTATACGGTCCAGCCCACCCAAGGCAACCACTACATTAGAAGTTAATTAAATGGTTCAGCAAATATAGCATTAAGTTGACAATTTTGTATGGCCCACAAGTCATCTCACATATATCCAAGTGCCCTTGGCTTCTGACTTCTTTCTAGAAGTTCCCCACTCCTGCACTAGAACAACAGCTATCATTTACGGAATGCCTACTGAATGCCAACTGCCATCCTAAGTGATGGAAATGCATGCACTCTCCAATCCACATCTGCAAAGTATGTGTCACTACCTTCATCTAGTGAAGAACCTTACGTCCCAGGAAAGTGATTTGATTGATCCAAGATCACATACATACTGATGAAACCACTCTTCAATCCCACATTTGCCCATGCTCTTTCTAATCAAAACTGAGCATCAGATTCAACCCACAAAGAAGAAAGATTCTGATGCTGCCTCCAGTCTCCAGAGTAATGGCACACTTGCCACTTATCTGACATCCCTGTATTACAGGTGAAATACTGTCAAAATAGAAGGTATACCTAGGTATGACATCATTGTTATTATTCTCAAGCAAATGATTTAATTTCTTCTGATGAGCATGATAAAAGCAACTACTGAAAAAGTGAAAAGTCTAATAATTTTAAGAAAATATAAAACCCTGATTTACTGTAGTTTTGCTAGAACTCTTTAACAAAGAAAATAGTCATCAGATGAAATGAGTTTTGAAAATGGAAATGTCAAGAAAGGTACTGTTAATTATTCACGAGTATTTGCTATTACTCTAATTTAACATTTAAACATTTGCCTTTCCCTTGGATATTTTTACTTCTTTGGTTGAACAAAGTCCCTATGACTAGCAGCTTCCAGAAATATTTTTTGGCAGTATCTGCTATAGCATTTAGACAGTCTATATGTGCTAATAAAGACTACATAATAAATAAAATCTAACCTCTGAAGTTCCATTCTAAATTTCATTTACGTATTTTTTCATCCTATAAAATGATGTCAGTTTAATTACCCCAGAGCCTTTGCCTTTACCAGTAATAAGAAACAATGAGATGAAGCAAACCCTCAGAAACCTCATGTACTTACAATCTCTCAAAAGAGTGTTACTTTTCCTTGGGTATAAAACATGCATAAATTTTTTCCCAACTGCTTTTAGATCACGCATCTGAAAAACATAAACAACTTGTTATACTGCAATGACCAAGGTTACCAAATCAAATCAGAGTGGTAGAGTATGTTCTTTTTATTAATCCCCTAAGCTAATATCTAATACTTTTCCAAAACTACCAGTTCTGTTTTGATATTGGAAATTCTGTATAGAAAAACAGCCCTCCCAATACTCAAAGAAATTAAAATAACATCACTAGGAAAAGCTGGTCAATAAACACAAAATGCAATATTCAATTCGTATGCAATGAGGTCCCAAGGGCACATTAATCTGCTCCCTAACTACCATTATCTTTGTAAAATACAACATTCACAATTTAATTGATAAAATAATCAGTCAAGACATTTGAGGAATGCTTCAATCATACAAATATAACCTCTCAAAATACAATGGAGACGATTCTGTTCTATGTTTTAATTTTTAATGGCTGCTTGGCATGTCATCCCTTGTCTGTAACACAATTACTTAACCAACAACCAATATCCCATCTATTGCCCAGATAAGTTGTTCCCAACTTTCCTCTATTACAAAGAATTCTGTAATGAACACCTCTGTACACTGAATTTTTTTCTGTTAAAATTATTAACTTTTCATTATGCTCTAGAGAAGCAGAATCATTGGTTTAAAATGCCGATATCTTTTAAAGTCTTAACACCCATTATAGCTAAACTGCTCTCCAAAGACTGTAACAAATTATACTCTACAGTAAAATGTCAAATTTCAATTAATAAAATATACTGGAAATTAGTAAACCAAACAAAAATATTGCAAAATACTATTTGTTATTTAGTCCTGTGATGCTGAAGATTTCTTTCAACTAGTCTAACTTACAATAGTATTCCGAACAGATTCATTTAATGTGGAGCTTTCAAATTCCCGACTGCGAGATCTCACAGGAATGGTAATTTCTCCTTCTATTGGGATGTCTTGTGAGATGGAAACATCTGAAAGGCCTGCAAACTAAGAAGAGCCAGAGGAAAAAAAATCAAAACTCTAATAAATAGCAACATTACTCAAAAATATCACTTCCTAAAGTAGGGACCACATCTTTTTGTAGACT
This sequence comes from Ctenodactylus gundi, assembly GCA_004027205.1. NCBI lineage: Eukaryota > Metazoa > Chordata > Mammalia > Rodentia > Ctenodactylidae > Ctenodactylus > Ctenodactylus gundi. Next base: position 92,903 of record PVKB01003921.1, on the reverse strand, counting down.
TCTGCATGTAAGTTAGATGTCAGCTCAATAGATGCTCAGTAATTAACTTAAATATAACCCTCAATACTTCTTTTAATTTAAAGAAGATGGAATATAGCAAAAAAATATTCAAAGTAAATGCCACAGACATTTTCTTGCCCTCAAATATTTACTTTCTTTCAAGCATGAAATCTCTAAATGAGACAAGCTGGCAAGACTGAGATAACTGCAGAGCTATTAAAAAGTGATGTTCTCGTAGTCATTATGTTATTATCAAAAGGTCATATTTGTGCCGTATTTATAGGTCACATTTGTGCCGTATTTATGTTTTGTTAGTGGCTTTAATGGCCTCCTTTGGCTAAAAAAAGAGTATTATGTGAAATGTAACCAGAGACAGCAAAATGCACCTTGATCTACACATTCTTTTTACAGATTACCTGGCAAATCAGATGATATTTTTTAAATGAGTAAAGTATGTGAACTGTTTTTTGTTTGTTTGTTTTGAGACAGGATCTCGCTCTGCAGCCCAGGTTGGTCCCGAACTCACTATGGAGCCCAGGCGGGCCTTGGACTTACCACAATCCTCCTGTCTCAGCCTCCTGAGTGCTGGGATTACAGGCCTGTACCATTGAACCCAGCTTAAGTGGTGCTGGGGAATCAAACTCATCAGGTACTTAAGCACTTTAACCACTGAGCCATTCCTCCAGGCAGAAGAATGTGCATTGTAAAACTTTTATGTCCATCTACCAAATTTTATTACCATGAGCAAAACTATGGAATCTAAATTCCTACGAAAACAGAAGCAATCCCTCCTCCTACAGTTTTTGGTCCAGTGGGCACAATATTTTAGTGGGCAATTAGTGCAGGTGTATGTAACAAAAGATAGAATAATGTAGTTTTAGAAAGAATGAGATTGTCCAAAGAGTTTATGAAAAATAACTTAAGGATGCTCATGTTTTTAAAAACAAGGAGTAAACTCTGTATTCTTAAAGCTTTTTTTTCAGTAGACAAAAGAAAGAAGGACTAAGTTGTAGAGCAGACAAAGAAACAAGTAGGCATCTTCGAATGTACATTGTTCTCCATGTACGGCTTAAAATCACTTACATATGTCAATAATTATGAAACAAAATTAAAATTTTTCAAAAGCAATGCTTGTAGTAAGTCAGATGCCCAAGGTTAAATATCTAATGGTTTCTCTAATTTGAGAAACCCAGGTCACAGTCATTTCATAGGACTACATGGGAGGGAATAATGTGAACTAGTGAGGAGGGAGAGAGTGTGGAAGGGTCAAAAAGGGAGAGGGAAAGGATTTGTAATTTTCCCGTAATATGTATACACACAAAATAAACAAGATCAACATAAACATCATGTATTTCATATATACATATCAATAAAATGGGGGAAATTTTAAAAGAAGCAATCCTTGAGAGAAAACTTAAACAAATGTAGTTATTGTATATTGAATTAAATATACAACCACACAGAGAGCTACTATTTTAAATGACTGCATAGCACTATTATTTAACTTTCAACTATTAATTAGATACAGAAGGCTAAGAAATTCATTACCCCACCACAGCAATGAGAAAAAGCTAAACTGCAAAGCCCTAACTTTCCCCGAAACCATCAGAGAAATGAAGCCCGAGGCAATAAAGTACCCTGGATATGACTTTAAATACCTCAAAAATGAGATAAGGCGTCAGCATCAACTCATGTGGAACAAAGCATGAGAAGACAGTGACACTGGGCACAACACACATGGGCTCTTGGAAGCAACAGGCACAGGGACACTCACAGCCACTTCAGGTTCACTTTCACTAGATGCTTACAAGAGAGATTACAGGGGCCGGCCTGGTGGTGCAGGCCTATAATCCTCACACTGTGGAAGAACTTAGGCTGAAGTCCAGCCTGGGCAACTTAGCAACTCAGTGAGACCTCTCAAAAAATCAGAAGTAAAAATGGACTGGGGATGTGACTCAGAGTGAAGGCCCTGAGCTCAGTATCTAGAACCATAATAACACAACAACAAGAAAAGAAAAAGAAAGATTGGGGGAGTGCAATGCTATAGGTATAGGTAAAAGGAGCAGATGCTACTCAGAGAATGCCACCTAGGGGAGGAACAGGAGAAAAGCTCCAAAGCTGCTTAGGAAAGGACAACAAATTCTGCTGCTTCCCGAGAAGTCAGACTCATTTATGCCTGGGGAAAGGGGAAGGGAAACGAATGTCTCTACTGATGAGGGAAGGAAAGGATACCATCGCAAGGCCAAACCACTATTTTCCCCCAGCCGGTGAAGAAACAGGATCACTGACTGGGTCTCACTCAGAATACCCAGAGACACACGGCAGTCCAAAGATAGAGGCTAGGCCATGACAACAAGGAATCACCTCTACCTGGCCCCCACCACCAAGCCATCTACCAAGTATGGAGTAATATGCAACAGCAATCTGCTGTTAGGTTAAGATTCAGAGCTTAGTGCCACTATGAGATTCATGGTCCACAAACAGAAAGACAACAAACAGAACTTCAGAAAAACTCTGGAGGGGCTGTGGTTTAGTACAGCAGTTAGAGCACTTGCTTAGTATGCTCAAAGCCCTCAGTTTGACCCCAAGCACCACATAACTATTAGCCAGGTGTGGTGGTGCACACCCATAATCCCAGCAACTGGGAGGCTGAGGCAGGATTGCCACGTGTTTGAGGCCGATGTGGGTGGGCTACAGTGAGTTTCGGACCAGCGTGGTCTATGAAGTGAGACCCTGTCTCCAAAAAACAAATAAAAAAACCCAAAGAGGCTGGAGGAATGGCTCAGCTGTTAAAGTGCTAGCAAGCTCTACGGCAAGCACTAAGTACCCGAGTTCGATTCCCCAGCACCACATAAGCTGGGCGTGGTGGCGCACGCCTGTAATCCTAGCACTCAGGAGGCTGAGGCAGGATGATTGCCATGAGTCCAAGGCCAGCATGGGCTCCATAGTGAGTTCAGGACCATCCTGGGCTACAGAGCAAGACCCTGTCTCAAAAAAGAAAAAGAAAAAAAAAAAAACCCATAAAAATTGGACCAACCAACCACTCACCCTAAGCCCAAAGTAACAGTAGAAAAAGCTAATGACACTTTGAAACTAGTTTCAAATACAACACAACTCACCAGACTGGCCTAATTCTCACCATGACAACTGGACAGAAGAGATGTGCCACTTTGGCAGTCTTTCCTGTTCCACATGTGATGTCCAGCACCCCCCAAAAAATTACATTCCCACCCCCACACATAAAACAACCACAATGCCCTCAATGAAACCAGGCTCTTGAGAGGACCCAGAGGTTGAATCAGGAGAATCATGAAATGAACTTAACTTCATAACTGGAGGTGATTAAGAGGAGGCTAGCCGGGCATAGTGGCACACAACTGTAATCTTAGCAACTGAGGAGGCTAAGGCAGCAATATGACAAGTTCACGGCCAGCCTGGAGCCTGGGAAAAAGAGCCAGACCCTATCACAAAATGAATGAATGAATGAATGAGAAAGAAAGAAAGAAAAGAATGCTCTTGACAGCCTTGTCAGCAAACTCAGTGTGGCCAAAGAAAGATAGCACTGTTTAGTCAGTCAAAATTTCCCAAACTCACAGAAAAAGAGAGGAACAAAATGTATGTGTGTATATCAAAGTGGAACATCTAATAGTTGTAGAAAAATAGCAAATGTTCTAATTTATGTAAATATTAGAATGACAGAGGAGAAAGATGTTTGAACAAAATCCTGAAGGTATAATGATTGAAGTTTTCCAAAAATAATAAATGTCATCCAATGACAGATCCAAGCCCATACAGCACAATAAAGATAAATACCTAAAGACAAAATAAAGAGAATCCATAAACCTAGACATTCAAGCTAGCAAAAAATCAAAGATGCACACCTGAAATTCCAGCAGTCCACAAGGCTGAGGCAAGAGCATTACAAGTTAAATTCTAGCCTAGGCTAGTCAGAAAAAAAAAGTATGGTACTGTGGATAAAAGTAAGGAGTACTCTACCACTGAGCTACAATCCCAGCTTTCTAACAATTTTATTTTTTATTTTGAGCCAGAATCTCACTAAATTGCGTAGGCTGTTCTCAAGCTTGCAAACCTGTTGCCTGAGCCTCCTGAGTGAGTAGCTGGAATTACAGGTATGTGCCACTGTGGTAACATCTTGAATCTAGCCAGTAGAAAATGACATTGCACTCATTGGGACAAAAATAAGAACTGCAATAGACATCGTATCAGAAATTGCATAAGTCAAAGAATATGAAAAAATATTATCAACTCATAATTCTAAACATAACATAAGGAATTATCAAGCCAGGCATGGTGGTGCACACCTGAAATTCCAGCACTCTGCAAGTTAAATCCCAGTCTAGGCAAGTAAGCAACCTAGCAAAACAGCTCACTGTGAAGGCCTTGTGTTTAATCTCCAGTCCTGCAAAAATGGAATAATGACAAAAACACTATCAAACATAAGGGCAAAAGAAAGGGGTTTTTTTTTTTCAGAGAAGCAAAGCTAAGCTATGTAAAACAACAAAAATGTTAAAGGGAGTTCTTCAAGAAAAAGAAATATAACATTAGAAAGAAATCTGAATTTACACAAAGAATTGAAGAAATGAAATATTCAAAATAGTTAAAATGAAAGTAAATATAAAATTTTCCCTTATTTTTAATTACTATAAAAGCTAACTGCCTAAAGCAAAGGCTACTACTCTTCTGTAAAGGAGTACCCAGAAAGCCCTGTAGCCTCTGAGGGCCCATGCTGATTGTGATTCCACTGTGGTATGAAAGCCAGGAACACAAACAAGTGATATAATAAAATCGTATTTACAGATGGGCAGCGGGCCAATTTTTAAATTCTGAGACTGTAAAGTTTAGGAGATAATTGAAAATTTGAGCACTAATTATTATTTTTTGTTTGATTTTTATAATGCTGGCAAATAAACCCAGAGACTTATGTAAGCTAGGCAAACACTGAGCTACACCTCAGCCTTAAAATATTTCATATTAAAGAACTGTGATTTTTTTTAGATGTCCTAATGTTACCGTGTTTATGTTTTCTTTAAAAACAGAATCTGTGGACTGAAAATGTAGCTCAGTGGTAGTTTACATGCCCACCGTGAACAAGACAGTGGATTCTAGCCCCAGCACAAGGAAAACAAGTAAAAATTATTGAAAAAAAAAACCAGAATCCTTATTTTTTAGAAATAAATGTTGAGCATTTACTAATGTAATAATGGCTGAAATTTGCTTCAAAATAATATAGAAAGGAAGTGGTTAGGACTGTAGAAGAAAGAAAAATGGTCACAAGTTGACAATTTTTAAAGGTAAGTACATGGGGATTCATTTTACCATCATACTTTTGTATATTTTGAAATGTTTCTTAATAAAATGTTATGAAAACAAACATTTCTTAATTTTAGGGGCTAAGTTCTTTTTAATTTGCCCCTTCTCTTCAAACTGAATTCAAATATAACCAAGCCTCTACAGCTTTAGATTACATAGGAAACATGCGGATAGAGGAGCACATTGAAAATACCTTAAGAATACAATCAGCTAAAAACAAGACAAATGACTGAATTTAAACAGTTTACATTAAAAAGAGAATAATATATTAAGAAACTTAATAGTGACATGCAATTTACTGAACTTGTCTGGACCCTGATACGAACAAACTGTTATAAAACAGACCGTTTTTTAGAAAACTGAAAATAGATAACAGACAAGGATTACATGATATTAAGGAATTACTGCTTTTGTTATATATGGTAAAAAAAGAAAGCATCCTTACCTGTCAGAAAAGCACACCGAAGTATTTATTTGAAGTAACATGCATGTGACTGGCTTTAAAATACTAAGAAAAGATCATGAAGGACAAGATCAAAAAACTGTCATAGATGAAGAAAACTAGGGAAATAACTAAGTACAACATGGGATCCTGGATAAGATCCCAGAACAAGAAAGGACAATAGTGAAAGACCTGGTAAAATTCAAATGAAGTCTGTCGTTTAGGTGAAAATGTTGCACCACAGCTGATTTCCTGTCATTGAGAACTGTACTCTGCTTCCTGACAACGCTAACATCAGAGGAGTCTAGGTGAGGGGCATAGAGCAACGCTGGGTACTACTTTCACAACTTTTCTGTATGTTTAAAATAGCTCAAAGAAAAAGGGTAAAAAATACTTCAAAAAAGTAGTGACTTAGATGACATATAAATAACCAAATTTTATATATACATGGAGTTCATTTTACTAATCTTCCTTTTATTTATATATTTGAAAGCTTCTATAATAAATTTTAAAACTATTGCTTTCATTTCTGCCATTTAGACTAATCTCCTTCCTATGCTCTTTCACGATGAAACTTCTCTTTTCTCTCCTACTTAATCCTTTATAATCTGCCATTGACGGTCTCACAATTTCATTCAACCCACTCTTTCTAGTGACCTGACATGATCAAGAAATACAAGGATCCTGGGGCTGCCTGGCATGTGCAAAGCTCCAAGTTTCTGATCCCCAGCGCTGCACAAAAGGAAAAGGCAAAATAGGAACCTTTCTTGATTATCATCCTCTCTGAATACTCTATAGCATTTTATGTAGATATGTATAAGTCACTTTCTTTTTTTCTTTTCTGGAGGTAGGGATAAAACTCAGGGCCTCAGGCACGCCAGACAAGTATTTATCATGAAGTTGCACCTACAGCCCTAAGCCACTCCTTTTGAAGCCATATTCTCTTTTAACCACCATGATTCTGTTCTTTCAAATTCCAGGACTGCTCATTTTTCTCCTTACTGTGTGCTACTGTTAGGGGAGACAGGGTATGCGGCTTCAATAGGCTTTGAGGCCAGACAGGGCTCTCTTTTCACTTGGAAACAAAATTCTCATAAGAACTGAATAACAATTAGCACAGTACCCAGCACAGGTCATTGTTCAATACATGACATCTGGAAAATACCAGTGAAGAGGGCAGGTTACTGAAGCCAGGCAGAGTGGCTTCAAATTCCAGCTCTGTCATTTACTGCCTGTGTAACGCTGAGCAGATCACCTATCATCTCTGTATTTCAGCTTCATCTGCAAAACTGAGACAATACTAGCACTACAAGACTGTAGTGAGGAAGAAGTGTGTGTGTGTGTGTGTGTGTGTGTGTGTGTGTGTGTGTGCGCGCGCGCGCGCGCCTGTGCACAGTAGTGGAAATTCAATTCAAGGCCTTCACACTGAGCTATAATCCCAGTCCATTTTTTAGATTTGATTTTGAGACAGGGTCTTGCTAAATTGCCTAGGAAGGGCTGCAACTTGCAACCTCCTGCCTCATCCTTCCAGAGTTCTAGGATTACAGGCCTGTGTCACCAAGCCCTGCAGAACTGCATTAATACATGTAAAGAAGAGTACAAGGCAAACACAGGGGTTGGAGAGATGTTAGCTCAAGGGAGTCAATCCCACTTCTGTCACTGCTCAACAATAAAGAACTTAGCTAGTCTTTGTTTCCTGTTCCTGAAAGACTCTAAATTCAGAATTTCCTGAGTGCTAATTTTGTTATTTGTAGTAGGTTCTAACAATACGTGCTAAGAGATGATTCATGACAGGCCCCCAGATAGTTCATTCCAAGGAGATGACTCAGGATGAGGGCTAACCACATCAGAAAGGCCAAATACATGATTAGGAGGCTAGGCTTCAGGTTGCAAGATATAAGGCCAAACTTAGGAGATGGGAGAGGAACTAGAGATCAAGTCCATTTATGTGGCAAATGACCGAAGTATGCATGCCTCCATAATGAAGCAGCAAAAAACACCTTGAAACACCCGAGTGAGCTTCTTTGGTTGGCAACACTCTGCATTCTGTTATACGACATGGGTGCTAAGAGGATCTTACATCCTGACTCCGCAGTGAGGACACAAGCAAACTTTGGATGCGGTTGATTAGAAGTGAGAGCGGTCCTGAGAAGCCCCAACCTCTAGGCTGGTATCTAAAAAGTAGCCTTGACCTGCAAAGCTTGGCCTAACTCTAGGGGGTGTCAAGTCTAACAGTCACTAAAGTTTTACGTGATCCCCAACCTTTCCTCGGTATCTCTTCTCAAGAGAATTAGTGACATTGTTCCACAAGTTGAACCAGAATCTCTGGGAGCCCCATAACTAAGAGACAGGACTTCCATGCTCTCGGCCAACCAACCTGCTCTCTGAGCCAGCCTTAACTGGGAAAGAAATGTAAGTGACTTCCACTCCATCTCCCTTTCCTTTTTCAGTGTAAGTAGGGTCCTGGACATACACATACATGTGTACAGAAACACATATACACATTCCATTCCCTGGCTTGGCCTAGTGAAGGAAGCAGGAAGAAGCTGAGTAAACATATACAGTAAAAGCAGGGATGCAGCGTTATACTAGTGACCAAAATCCTGGACGAAAGAGTCAAAAATGGGGGAGCATGAATCAGGAACTAGCTCAGCCTATGAGGCCTGGCTCCAAGGGGCGGGGAGAGGGCTGGATTCCAGCCAGTCCCTTCACCTCTGGCGAACTTCCTCATAGATTCCAGGCTACAGTCATTATTAGAACTCTTCTTCCTGCCCTTTAAATATACGGGGGTATTACCCAGATTCTGTCTTTGTATGTCAGCGTGTGTGTGTGTGTGTGTATGTGTGTGTGTGTGTGTGTGTGTGTGTGTGTGTGTGTGTGTGTGTGTGTAGTATACTGGGCATCAAGCCCAGGACCCTCACATGGAGTTTCACCCTCAACCAAATCTTTTATTTTTATTTTTTTTTCTTGTTGAGACAGGGTCTCACTCTGTAGTCCAAGCTGGTCGTGAACTCACTATGTAGCCCAGGTTGGCCCAGAACTCACAGCAATTCTTCTGTCTCAGCCTTTCAAGTGCTGGGTTAACAGGCGTGTGCCACCACACCCAGCTAGCATGTGGAACAGGGGATTGAACCTAAGGCCTCGAGCTTCCTAGACAAGTACTCTATTCACTGAGCTATACCCCCAGCCCTTATTTTTGATTTTGAGGCAGGGTCTTCCTACGTTGCCCAGGCTGGGCACCAACTTACCATCCCCCGCCAGTCTCCCACAGTGCTGGGATTACAGGCCTGTGCAGCTAAGCTTGGTGATTCTGCCCCTTTAACTCTACATAGATGACTCTTACCTCAACAGCTCTGTCTTCACTATCTCCTTCTCTTCACAATCTCTTCTTACTCCTCCTCCATGCAGCTGCCACCGCCTCCTCTTCCACCTCCCCCATTTATTTATTTAGTCTGGGGATAAAACCCAGGGCCTCACACATACTAGGCAAGTGTTCTACCACCAAGCTACAACTCCAGCCCTTGACTTCTTCTGAGCCCTGAAATCCAGGTTTGAAATTATAAGTACATATTACTTGTTTATTAAGTGGCCTGCCAACAATAATTAACTCTAAAACTGGATTAAGCCATGTTTAATACCATCATCCAGCTAACTCTCCTATGTTATCTTTTTTTAGTTGTGGTCTATGTTGCCCTGTCAGCCTTGAAACTGGGATCCTCCTGCCTCAGCCTCCTGAGAAGCTTCAATTAGAGGTATGTGCACCACACTTGGATCCTATGTTATCTATTTTTATTCAGGGTATCACCATCCTCTCAGATGTCTACATCCTTGTTTCCAAACTGTGGCACTGAAAGCAGCAGTATCACTGGAGAAATGCAGAATCTGCAACACCACCTCATACCTGCTAATCAGAACTTGCAATTTAACAAGACACCTCAAATGAGTGCTATGCACATTAATGGAAAGCAATGACCTAAGACATGTTCTCTCTAATGCCACAAATCTTGGTGAGTTCTGTCTCATCTCTCAAATTCTTATAGCTCTTGGCACTGCTGTGATCCTGATTCCCTGGTCTTCTAGACTCCAGACATTCCCCCTCATCCCCCAACATCACAAATATGTTGTTAAAATTCATAATGCCAAATCTTCCCTCCTCAAAAATTCTCACTCTTCCCTTGTAGCCTATCAAACCTCCTAGCTTAGTAGTCAAGCAAAGAACAAGGGTTGACAGCATAGCTTGGTGCCAGATCATTTGCCTAACATGCAGGAGGCCCTGGGTTCTAGCCCTAGCACAGAAAGGAAAGGAAACAATAATACTTATTGCCTGATCACTATGTACCAGGCACTGTAGAAAAAGTATTATTTAATCCCCCGGATGCACTGAACTAAGTACTGCTGCATCTATAAAACTTATAAATGCGGAAATAAGCACACAGGAGCATAGTCATTTTCCTAACATCCCAATTTCCCCAAGAAACAGTGCTTAGGATCAAATCTAGGCAACATAACATCACTAACCACTGCTCCACGCCACCTTCCTGATGCAGAAGAAACAGAAAACTTGTCTCCTGATAATTCCCCGGACTTCACCTAAAGTGATGTGTCTGTTGTTCTAATAAATACATTAACCCTTTCCAAACTCTGTGCCTTTGTCCCTGAGATGCATGGGAGGCTATGTAGCATAAATGGAACCATCTGGGATTCAGAGGCAGACCTAGCTTCGAATTTCAAGCCTGGTCAGTAACTCGATGTAAACTCTACAGAAAATAAGTCTCTCCCAATCTCATTTTCTCATCTGTAGATAAAACCCAGTGAAAAGCTACTAACTGAAATGGATGCGATGAGGTTCAGAAAATATGCAGAGGGTGTTTAGTGCCATTCCTGGAATGCAAGCACTTGATCATGGCAACTATTATGCTCATCTGCAATATCAAATCCTAACTATCCTTTGAGGCCATCCAAAACATAATTTCTAACATAGTTTGCTTGGCCACCAAAACTGAATTTAACAGCATCTTCTTTTAATCTCTATAATATTTCCTATAGAACTTTCTCTAATGCACTGCCTTATTTTAGCATTGTATAGCTGCATCATTCCTACAAAGGAGACCACAAGCACCGTGGGGGAACAGACCCTTTGGATTCCTGACAATAACTAGTATAGTGACTCACACATTATGGGAGTTCAAGAAATATTTATTGAATAGAAGTGAATTGGAGGCTGAGTGGCGAGTGACTATAACCAGTGGAAGTACTGGAAGGCAGTGGCAGCCGGATGAAAAATAAGAACTAAAAACTTCTGTGCACCTGTAACTGCACAGTGGCAAACGTTATGTGCACATAAGCTCGGTTAGTCCTCTTACTAGTCTTGTGATGAGTTTCCATCACTATTTTCCAAATAAGAAAACTAGGATTTAGAGTGATTTTACTCAAGGTCACAGCTGCTCCATAAAAACATGCTCAGGCTGGGCATACAGCTTAGTGACAAGGCCTTGTGGGAAAACTGCAGTACCAAAACAAAAGCAAAAACAAACAGAAAAATACACAACAACCAAAAAAAATTATCTTGACACATTATTTTTTTTTTCTGCGCCTGTACATGCTAGGCGAGACCTTCACCGCTGTGCTACATCCCAACCCCCAACTCATTCTTCCATTGCTATGTCCTCCATGATCAACAGTTCATAGAACACAGCGTATATTCAATAAATATTTTCTGAATGGGAAGATGGACAAATATGGCTACTGAGCAGCACTGTCAGGACTAGAATCAGACTCTCTTGACTTCCAGTTCAGTTCACTATGTTGCCAATTTCAAACAGAAGAAACTATGAGTTATTGAGGAAGTACTAAAACTAAACACTGTTGGGGAGGCCTGTTATCAAGGCCTAATGTTGACTTAACTCCACTCCCCAGTTCGCGGCACTGACTGTATTGGGCGCTTTACATAAATCAGGTTATTTGATCTTCCCCAAAACTCTTTGAGGCTGGTATTTTCGTTTCTATTTAACAGACAAGGAAGATTCACCCGTTCAGGAAATGACTTGCCCAAATTCACCCCAGGGGCGAAGTGGGTAGAGTTCATTGTAAAGCCTGGCTTCTTCAAGAGAACAGGCTCCAGACTGCACCTGTCAGAAATCCTCCGCCCCGCAGACAGGGGCGAGAGAGCGTCCTGAAAAGGACGGCAGGGGGCTGGGGTCACAGAGCGAAGCCCCAAGCGCAGGCCGTGAAATGTTAACTTTCCAAGGGAAGCAACCTTCCAATACTTCTAGAACGCCACTGCTTCAACAAGGGCCGGTGACAAGTCCTATAAAATCAGGGGACAGTGAAAGAAAAGATGTCTTAGACGTCACCTAAAGCTTAGCACTTAACACAATGCAGAGAACAAGACCAAGACCTGAGAAGGGAAAGGAAGGGGGGACTTTCAGCAGAAGGCAGGGAGGCGGAGGAAGGCAACGGGGAGGGCGGTACCCCACAGAACAGATGTAGTGCTGCGACAGTTTGTGCCGCGAGCCCGTCCCCGACTCCCTCTCTCTCACGCTCAGTCCCCTCTATCGCAGTTCCCAAGCTCACCAGGGGCCTGGGCGACGCTGTCCCCCGGTCTCCCGGAGACTCCACCGCTTCCGCCATGTTGGCCCTCCTCTCGCTCGCTCCCACAGGCCTTTGCGGAACTTGAGACGTGGAGGCCGTCACCGGCGGCGCATCGTCGCACAGATAGCGTCACAGGACGGCGCCTGACGACTGGCGCTCCGGGTTCCGTTTGGTCTTTCGCAGTGACTTGTCTCTGTTTTCCCTTCTTTTTGCTACCGGATTCAAGGCCAGGCCCTCACACTGAGCGACATCCACAGCGCGTTCTAGTTTGTGACAGACTCGTTAAACTGCCCAGGCTGGGGTGAATTTGTAGTCCTCCTGCCTCAGCCTCCAGATCGTTGAGGCTCCGGTCCTGGGCCACTTCGGTATCTGGGCAGGCTCGGCGCGCCCTTGCTTCTCCCGCCACGGGTGTCGCCCGAACGCCCGCACCGCTTCCCGCGTCCCTGGAGGTGGCTGCGGGGACCGTCCCGAGCGCAGCACTTTTGGAAAGCCCTACCCCCTCGGCCCCGGCGCCTCTCAACTTTGTTTCTCCCGACTGGAGAGACCGGTGCCCGACCAAACGCTCCGTCCGCTCTCGCCGCCAGTGAGCGCCTCCCGTTCCCGCGCCTTGGATCCCCCTGCACGGTGTCCACCAACTTCCAAACTCCCTCTCTCACGACCTCAGTGCTTAGCGCGCTTGCCTAGCACGCTTAAAGGCCCTGGGTTCCATTCCTTAGCGCCACATAAAAATAAGGTGGGCGTGGCCGCGTACGCCTGTTATCCCGGTACTTGGGAGGCTGAGGCAGAATATTGCTGTTAATCTCAGCATTTGGGAGGCTGAGGCAGGACGATTGCTGTGATTCCAAGGCCAGCCTGGGCTACATAGTGAGTTCAGGACCAGCCTAGACTACAGAGCAAGACCCCCATCTCAAAAAATAAAGTACAAAATTCTCCCTCGTGCCCTTTAGAGTTCGTGGTGGGTCAGTATTTTTAAAAATTCCACAGTTTCATGCAAGTACTGAAAACACTCACCATCTAAAAAAGTAACTAAGATAATCACTTAAACCAAAAAGGGAAGGGGGAGAAAGGGAAGAAAAAAGAGAAGAAAAAGCTTTGCGTGTACCACCCTCATTCTTGGGTGATGGTCCTCACTCCGTTGTAACCTTAGTCCACCTCAGTCCCTGACTAAATAGATGTCAGACTATACAGCATACTTAGATTACCTTGGCACCCCTGTGGGGGTGGGAATACTGTACCAGCTTAAGCATTTAACCAACAGAGTAAGAAATGGGTGTGAAATAAAGTGCTTTGTATTTTTGGGCGGGCAATCCAGGAAAACACCCAAGTAATAAACTTAAGGAGTAATAAAATGAAATGTGGAGGAACAAAATTCCCAAAGTAATGGAATTTTTGTTGGGGGGGGGGGGAGTTGTTCTGTTTAACTATTTACAATACTTCAGGCCAAGGGTATTTCCAGCACTTGCTCAAATACTAGTGACAGTGGACACCATAAATTTTAGACAAGTAGATATGAAATCTTTTTTATTACAAAAGAAGCAGGGCCTGGTGATGCAAACCTGTAATCCCTGCACTCTGAGAGGCTGAGGCAGGAGGATCACAAGCTTGCAGCCAGCCGAGCAACTTAGCAACTTAGACTGTCTCAAATTTTTTTCAAAAACGGGCTGGAGATATTGCTCAGTGTGAAGGCCTTGGACTCAGTGGATCCCCAGTACCACCCCCACACCCACACACATACACAGTACAAGAGCATATCCTAAGCAGATGCTTCAGCCCTGGCCTCAGCCCCCTGCTTTTCCATCTCTCTCCATTTGACACTTATTGTTCATCACCAAGTCCCTTCGTGCTTTCTTGAAGTCGTTGATAATCTCTTCTGCTTCCTTGCCCACCTGTAAAATGAATTATCTCTTCCTAACCACAAGGCCCCAAGTTCTATTGTTAACTTTCTTTCTTGGCCTCTTAATCTCTTGTTTCAAGATGGCCTTAAGAAGACCGGCCACACAGCAGCCCTTAAGCTAGTCATTGCTTAAGTGATCTTGGCATTATTATTGACTGCCAGTGCTCATTACCCTCATTTAACATGGCACTGGTTGGACCCTGAAGAAATGCAGGAAAAGCAGATGTAAAGAAAGGAGGCAGTGTGGAACAAACCCCTAAAGAAGAAATTAGCCTCTGTCTTAAGTTGCAAATGTGTCTCACAAAATTGCCAAATTAACCCAACGTTCTTCATTATCTTTTGTTAGAATGTGAAGAACTCAGCAATACAGCCGGGCTTACCCAAAGTTGATGAGAAATTTTGTAGCAGAACTGGGATTAATAGTTAAGCCAATAGTATGGAGGATTTTATTGGCTCTTCTATATTTCAAGACAATATAATGTCCTACTCTGAAAATAACAAAAATATGAGGGAAATTTGTTTCCTAGAAAGATTATCAAAATTGTTTCAGGAAAAATGGGGGATTTCATTACAGAAAAAGTTTGGAAGAAAAAATTAAAAGTATATAGAACAGTTTGCGTAGCGTGTGCTACCATCTGGATAAAAGAAGCGAGGGAAGTGGAGATGGGCATAAAGATGTATTATTTGTGCATGAGTCACTCTAGAAGGCTACACAGGAGCTGGTAACTGTTCACTTCTTGAGAGAAAAGCTGAGAATCTGACAATATGGGAGGCACTGACTTTCAAGGAAGGATTGGCTAGTTGTAGGATCGGGATTATTCCTTGTGTGACCACACACACATTACTTTATTTTAAAGTTGCCAAAGATCTACACTCTACCCCCTCCCCAAAGTGCTGCACTCAGATGGTTTCACCTTCAAGAAACAGACAATTCCCATACTATACAAATGTTTCAAAAGAAAAGAATAAACAAAGTTTCCAAACCCACTCTAGGGACCTAGAGCAAACGCTATATGAAACCTAACAAAGGCAGTACTTTAAAATACAATATGAGTCTCGCCTATTAATACATTAAGAACTGTAGACATCTTAAATAAACTGTTAGCAAATAAAATCTGACAGAATAAGTTCAGAAGCAGGGAATGCAGTGATAATAACTGATCATTTTAATAGGTCAAGAAAAACCAATCATCTTAATGATGAATATTCTATTTTTTTTCCTTAAAATTAATCCATTGCCAGGCTGGAAAGCATCTAACTTAGCTTGATAAAAGCACTGTCTCCAAGCCAAAACCCACAAAATGATACTGCTGGGACTCCCATTAAAGTCTAGAACAAGGCGAGACTGTCTACTGTCACAACTGTGGAAAAGGGGATCCTGGGATTGAACCCTGGGTCTTTGCAATGAACTACCTCCCCTCAACCCCCATTTTTTTACATCTTATTTTGAGACAAGCTCTTGCTAAGCTGTTAAATTGTCAGGCAGGGCTAAAGCCTGAAATCCTGCTGCCTTGGCCTCCGAGACTGCCGTGATTATAGGCACGCACAGTGATATCACTTCGTAAAGCCATTGTTTAGCACTGTTCCGGAAGTTAGAAATAACACAGTCCGTCTCATGCTATCTTTGGGGCCAGGGCCAGTCTTCTCTGCTAAGGTTCTAAGGCCACTGATCTCCCTGCATGATTCACCCCCACACACACTCTCTTGACCTCTCCCCAATACACAAGTTATCTCCCAGCCTTATAAAATCCACACATCTGTTACTTGCACTGTTAGTATTTTCTTTTCTTGATACTTGTCTCTCCCAGTCCATAGCACTTCTCTGTATAAACACCCCACCCTTCCTGGTGTAAACATATAGTCTCCCTGCACTCCAGTCTTAAAGAATTAATGACGAGCCGCTCCCCAACCCCTATTTGGCCCCACTTCTTTCCTTTCCCATTCTTGCCTTGGACCTGCCGGCTCCTCAGCCCACGCCCTCGTCCTTTCACACTTCCTTGAGGCTCCCACACCCATCCTAAACTAAATTATCGCCCTCATGCCTCCTCTCTGTACCTATGCCATGGGCTTTCTCGGTGTTTCTGACTCAAGATTGCGTGTCCCTGGGCCAGACGGAGGTGACGTTATAAAGCAACTGTGGATGCAGTCAGTACTAAGGTTGCCTGAGTGACCCTTCAGGCTGTGCATAGCTGTTCCATGTTTAACCAACAGGATAGCAAATAGGAAAGAAGTGAAGTTGGGCATTCTATATATTTTACAAGCATTCCACAAAAATTCTGAAATACCTATAATGGTAAAAGGATATGAAGGATATGAATAAGCAAAATAGGAATTGATACACATTTTTCAATTACAGATATGTCCAGAGACGTTTACAATTGTGTATATCCATATTAAGTATTTTCTTGTAATGACAGACATACTCAGTACAGCAGTTAACATTTGACTTTTAACCTATAAAATTATATTTACAAACCAAATATGAGTGCTAATTCTAATTATTGCAAAGAATAGAAGGATGAAATATGAAAGGATAGTACACAGCACCGAGATTGCACAGTTCACACATTGTTGTTTAGGACTTCTCACATCTTTTTCGTTTGGTTTTTGTTTTTGTTTTGAGACAAGGTCTTGCTCTATAGCCCAGGCTGGTCCTGAACTCACTGTGGAGTGCAGGCTGGCCTCAAACACCCAGCAATCCTCCTGACTCAGCCTCCAAGTGCTGGGATTATCAGCATGCACCACCACACCCAGCTCATGTGGTGCTGGGGAATGGAACTGAGGACCTTGAGCTTGCTGGGCAAGCCCTTTAGCCTCTGAGGTATTCCTCCAGCCCCAGGAGTTCTCATATCTTAACCATCTGTGAATACATCAACTCACTGACCCAAGCCCTACCTCATTTCTTGTACCTCTGACGTAAGTTGTGGAAGCATTAGTACATTCTCAAGCACTTGAGCATGCATTGTTTTGAAGGGATAAGATGGAACCAGGCATGAGCAAGGTGATGAGCACCTGTAATTCCACCACTCTGGGAGGCTGAGGCAAGAGAGTCGCAAGTTCATGTCCAGCTTGGGCAACTTAGCAAGAACTTGTTTTTAAGTGAAAAATTAAAAGTGCTGAGATATAGCTCAGTGTAAAGGCCTTGAATCCGATCTCCAGTACCACAAAGAGAAAAAAAGAAAGGATAGATTAGACCTTGATGTAGCAACATAAAACAATATTCATGATATATTAAATGGTCTAGGCCCAGGCAAGAACTCATGAATGATTCAAGTCAGTTACAGTAATCATATTTTCTAATTTCCCAGGACATATGTTAAATTTGTGAATATAATTTCATAGATTAAAGAGTAAGTGTCAGCTGGTCTACTGAGAATGTGCACGATTTGAAAAACAATAATTAATATGGGATATCTAATTATAAACAAGGATGACCACGTAATTAAATTCCTGCTAATGAGAACAAAATCCGAGTTAGGTAGGAAGGCCTCTGAAAAAAAAATTCACCCTGCTGAGGCGAGGAGGCAGACACAACTGGCATGTTTTTCCCTTTTGTGTCTTCTTGTCTTGAATAAAGACATGATGTCTGAAGGTGCAATAATGTAACACACAAGTCACAATCAAAAGAAGACGAAGATGACAACCAAAGCTCATGTGACAAAGATGGTCTTTGCATGTTCTAAGCAATTTTTAAAATATAATCATCAACTTGGAAAATTAGTTGGAAAATAATTCTCAGAGTAAAACAAGTATGATTTAAAATTTTATGAACACTGTCTACCACTAATACTATGCGTTTGTAATTTGTTCAGTACTTCAAGAGATATGGAAGGGAAGAAAAACATAACTAGATGTTTGAGCAAGAAAAGAATAAAATAGGGCTGAGGGCATAGCTTGGCAGTTTAAGTATTTGCCTAGCAAGCACTAAAGCCTTGGATTTGAATCCCCAGCACCACATTAGCCCGGTATGGTGTCATGTACCTGTAATTCCAGCACTCAGGAGGCTGAGGCAAGAGGATTGCTATGAGTTCAAGGCCAGCCTGGGCTTCACAGTGAGTTCAGGACCAGCCTGGACTATAGACCGAGATCTTGTGTGACTACTGGAGAGATTATGTCAATTTGAGGCAATCAGGTAGCATGCCTGGATTAGGGTTTGGGAACCACGTCTAGATTAGGCAATTGGAAACCAGCCTGGATTAGAGTCTGAGTGATTTGTGGGCCAATGAGTGAGGGAAGAGCACCCACCCAGCCGGTAGATCAGAGGAGAACACCCACACAGATATGGGAGGCCCAACTGGGAACTCAAACTGTATTAAAGGAAGGCATAAGAAAGATTGTTCCAGCTTCTTCCTCTGGGAAAGCTCTCACCTTTGCAATTGTCTACTGACACTGACATGCTACACGCCGCAGATCTTCATCAGAGATTCACTCCAGTCTCTACTTGTGCCTATCTGTCTGTTGCCAATCTTCGGTTGCCAATTGCCAGTCTTCAGTCGCCAATCTTCAGTCTCTGCTCTTTGCCACTGTTCTTTGAATAATTGAGATCCACAACAGAATCTCCCCAGCTGTCCTGAATCCGGGACGGGTGTTCTACCTCACAGCTGAGCAGCCATCAGACACTCCAGCTCTCACATGTGCTGACCGCCATTGTGGACTATCTCTATCCTCCAATTTGTAAATATTCTAAATAGATCCTTTTTGTGATAATTTTTGTAAATTCTGCCTTTTGAAAGAACCCAAGCTCATATAGCCTGTTTCACAAAAACAAAAGAAAAAGATAAAAGAAAATACAATCATCAATTCTTATTAGAATTTTTATAAAAATAAGAAAAATGTTTATTAAAAATGGAAACATAGGGCTCAGAGAATAACTTAGTAGTAGAGCACTTCCTAGCATGCACCAAGGCCCTGGGTCCCATACTCAGCAATGAAAAAAAATTGAATTAAAAAGCATAAATATTGTGTTTGCACAATTTAATTCAAAAGATTCTTATGAAGTTTAAGTGAGAAAATCATGAGAAATTAGTAAAATGCTGAAAAATATCTATCTTATTGCAGTAGTAGTCTGTTACTGGATTTCCTTCAGAAAGCAGGGCCTGGGTGTATTAGTCACTTCCGCATCAGTGGGACAAATATCCAACACCTACAACTTATAGGAGGAAGGATTTATTTTGACTCACAGTTTCAATAGATTCATTCCATGGTTTGCAAACTCCAAAGCAGAAACTGCATGGCAGAATGGCGGGGAGGATGAAAGCTGTTCAACTCATGGTGGCCAGGAAGCAGATCAGGAAGAAAGGCACAAGGGACAAGAATATACATTTCTAGGTCACATCCCTTGTGACACACTTCCTCCAACAGGGCACACCTCTAAAAATAAGACATTTTGGGGGATAGTTTAGATCTAAATTATAACCTTCAACCCCCACCCCACAAGAGGTTCACATCCATCTCATTATGTAAAATACACTTAGTCTGTCTCTATAGTTGCCATGGGTTAACAGTTACAGCATTGCTCAAGAGGCTAAGTTCAATGTCTCCACCAAGACGCAAAACAAACTCAGCTATAAGCCCTTGTAACCCTCCCACCCCAAAGTTAAACACTTCCAACATGCAATGGCACAGGGTAAGCCTTCCCATTTCAACATGGAGAAACATAAAGACAGAAAAGGCATAGACCAAAGCGAGACCAAAGTTCCGCCGGGAAAATATAAAGTCCTGTAGTTCTGTGTCCAGATTCTGAGTGTGAGCTCCAAAGGGCTTAGGTAGCCCTGTCCGTATGGCATTGCTGGCTGTAGTCTACGTATCTTCTCACTTGTGATGGCAAACTGCCTGCAGTTTCTCTCAGCAGAGTTTCAATATTCCTGATATTTCCAACTTCCTAGGATATCCACTTTACCTTAGGCTTCACTCTCACAGCTTCACGTACTGCTCTGTCTTGGGCTCCAGGCAAGAACAATGACTCTGTTGCATAGTTTTGGCTGGCCTTCCAGGCTTCCCTTTGAAATCTGGAGAGAAGCCTCTTTAATCCTATAATTCTTGTGTTCGGTATGCTTGGAAAAACAACATCAAGTAGACAATACCAAGGTCTTCTACAAGCTTGTGAATTAGTTAGACCGTCTTGGACCAGAGGTGCAGTAGTCTCCAAGTATCAGGACAGCCGAATTCGGAATACACTTTTCCTGGCAGCTCTGAGTAAGCAGGAGTTCCAGGGACTCTCTTGTTAAATGAAAGATTTATAGTTTTGCACCCTTGAACCTAAAATAGGTGGGGAAAAATATACAACGCCTAAAAATTAAAGTAAGAAAGATTATTTTAGCTCACACTTTCAGTGAGTTCAGTCCATGGTTGGCAGGCTCTAAGGCAGAAGCCACATGACAGAACAACATAGAGGAAAAAAGTTGCTCATCTCAAGGCGACCAGGAAGCAGAGAGAGAAGAAAGGAGCTGGAGACAAGAATACACTCTTCAAGTTCACAACCCCAGTAACCTACCCCCTCCATTAGGTGCCTTATTTCTGAACATGAGACTTCAGGAGAGCATTTCAGCTCTAAATCATACACTAAGATACACATCTTCATGCATGTGTTGATGTTAAGACATGATCTCACACAATAAAAGTAGGTATTTGGGGAGAATAAAGCAAAAAAAAAAAGAGGGAAAGTCATTAGGAGAGTGTTTTGCAGCTGGGCCATTGGAGTCAATCCCAGTGATGAACCATAAAGAGTAGTATCTGTTTATTCACTCAATGGCTCTTTATATGGTACTAGCAATCAAGCACAAATTATATCTCTAAGTCCTTTTACTTATTTTGTAATAGGGTCTTTCTAAATTGCCTAGTCTGCCCTTGAGCTTGTGATCCTCCTGCCTCATCCTCCCAAGCAAATGGGATTTCAAGGGTGTGCTACTGCATTTAGCAAAAAGGAAAAGTCCTTCTTCAGGAAAGCTCTATAGCCCTTTGGCCAGGGCTTGCTATCAGAAGGTTAGCAACCTTGAACTTCTAGACTTGTGCGTGTTACAGAATGACAGAACATGTTTCCACAGGTGAGAAGCCCTACTTTAGGAGGTGAGAGTCAGCACACAGTAGGAACGTACGATGAGAATGCTTTGAGAATGGTGGGCTTAGAGAATATGAAGCCGGGCAAGACAGCTGCTTGTTGCCTCACTAAAATGCAAAAAGAGTTGAAAAAGAGTTCTAGCAGTAGGGGTGTCTGAAAAAGAGTTGTAGCAGTAGGAGGGTCAAAAAAGCAATTCGTTTTCTTTTTTCCTCGCTTTTAAAATTTGGTTAACATGTAATAATTGTGTGTGTTAAATGAGTGCATGAAATAACTGCATATATTAAAGGAGTACAGTATATTTTGATAAATGCATGCAATGTTCTCTGATGGAATAAGGATAATTAATATTTCCATCTTCTTACCATTTCTTTATGTTTAGACCCACTGTGTTCCTCACCTCTGTTTTGCTATAATAGATCTGAATGGCCACCGAGGGTTGTGTGTTAAAGGCTGTATTTTCCAATCTGTGGCACTTTGAGGAGATGGCTGAACCATTACGATCTGGGACTTGGTAGAAGTATTTTGGGTCAATGAGGGCATGTTTATAATAGAAATATTGGGACTCTGGTCCATCCTCTTCCTCTGTCTTTCACTTTCTGGCTGTCATGAGGTAAGCATCTGCCTCTGCCACACACTGTTGCCATCATGTGCTGCTTTACTACAGGCCCAAAGCTGTGAGCCAACTGATCTTGTAGACTTTTATTCTCAGGAAGTATTTGGAGAAATGCCTGCAAAGACTTATGTGCAGGGATGTTCATATAGGTAATAACTGTGAAAAATTAAAAGTCCAACAACAGCTATCTAAAGTATTGTATTTATTGCACACAGTTGGAATATTTAATAGAAAACTTTTTCATTCATTTAGACTTCCAGAGGTACAACCTCCAAGTATCAGTGAAACCTATTTTGTCTTAACCAAGGAATGACTTATTGGCATACTTTACATAGAATACCTGGAAATTATGCCCTTTAAATTAATGCAAATTTTAATAGTAAATCTAATCTTATTATTTATTGATGCTTCTAAGTAGTTTAGACAAAATCAAATTTCAAAAATCCAAGAATAAATAAATGAGGTCATTCTTATATAATTGTACTATCATGGGCTTTCAGTAATACATAATATTTTTGTTGTATTCCAGAAGACAGCTCCTTGAACATAGAGAGGTAGAGATCTCACTCTGTTTTCTAGTAGACACATGCATTGGACTCTAGTGGGAGGATGGTTCACAAGACATGGCCTTGCCTCGGTTTGGGGCACTGCTAGCATATCTTCTTTTTTCCGGTATGCATTCACCTTTAAATAGAGATAAGGATTTCAAATTCAATTTGAAAAAAATGCACAAATATTACTAAATAATTAGAAATAACCTGTTAACTTTGTGATATTTTTGCTTTCAGCATTCTCCTCACACCACTTTCAGCACATCTATACACAGAGATGTTTCAAATGTTTTGGTTTTTTTTTTACAGAATTAGTATTCTCTGTGTACACAGGTTTATATCTTGGAAGGTTTTCTGTTCTATTGGATAATCTATTAATACGTAATTTTAATGGGCATATACCTGTACAAATGCAGTAATTTGTTACTTGTTCCTTGATATCAGTTGTTTTATGTGGTTTCTAATTTTTGTTTGTGTTGAAAACATACTTCAGTGATCAGCTTTGTAACACATCTTTGTGTTTTGATTAGTTTCTTAAGTAAATGACCATTGAAGTCAAAGGAGTGGGGACTTTTCTAGGCCGTGATAGGTATTTTGAAGTTATAGAGGTGTGTGAGTTTATTATTTCTTGAATTGTATTCTAACACTCAGTGTTAATTTAATATTTTCCAACTTTATAAATGAAAATACTTCACTCTAATGTTTGATTTGATTGAATATTAGTGAGTTAGGATATTAATATTTAGTTGCCATATTCTGTTGCATTATTTGCCCATATCTGTTGTACATTTTTCTAGTGAGAAGTTGATATTTACAAATATGTCTTTTAGCAAAATGTACTTTGAGACCTTTGCACAGCAGAACCATCACTTTGATCAAAATAGAGCACCCTGCTAATTTGTCGAGATACTTATATAACCCTACTACTTTAAAAGTAATCTATTTGTGCTCTCGTCTTTTTCTGCTAACTGAAGGACACACATAGGTACGAGTCATTGCATAGTTTTTTTTTTTCCCCTATGGCAAATTTCTGCTCAAACGTCACCTTTCCATCAAGGCCCCCTGCAATGGCTACTCCTAGTTTCATTTCATCCCACGCCACACCCTGCACCTCTTGGCTCTTTCTCCTGCTCCTGTCTCTTACCGATTGTGTGCCTCACTCTCTGATAGGCTGTGAAACATCGACTCAATTGTGTCCACTTGTTGTCAGCCCCTCCTGAGTGACTGCACTAGTGATTTAGCATCCCAAGGGTAAGAATGGTTCAGCCTTGTATCTGAGCACCCACAGCAGCACCTGCCACGTAGGCAATAGTTGTTGAATCTTTGCTGAATAATAGAATATTAATAGAGTTATTGCTATATTAGAACTTTGGTCTAACGAATAATAATATTTTATGTCTATATTCCCTCCACTGAGGATTTCAAGTTAATAGTAAGTTTTCTTTAGACCATAATCATATTTTTTTAAAATTTTGCTTATATGTCATGAGTCCAAGGCCAGCCTGGACTACAAAGCGAGCCCTTGTCTCAAAAAAAAAAATCTGCTTGTAATTGTTGCTTTTAAAATTTAAGTGGCCTGAACAAAAATATTTATTCTGTAGGTAGTCAAAAATTAGTGACAGATGCAAGACATCATTGTTGGAATTATATATGAAATATGCGTTAGAAGAAGCCTGGTGTGTCATGAGAACTGAGTAGTAAAATAATGCTGTAAGATGTGGCCTACTTTAAAGCAACAAATATTTTATTGCAGCGTGTTAGTCCTCATTCTCATTAAGAATTTTTATTTTAAATAAATTCCATTGGAATATTACTCTAGTATGTTAGTTAAAATAGTTTTATCTACAGAAATAAACTTGTTACAGTTTAAGTAAAATCTAACTTCCAAAAATTATAATCTGTTTTAATGTATCAAATTTTTTTGTTTAATTAGACATCTACTTTGTAAAATTATTTTTTCACTGATATAAAAACAGAAATGGTACATATCAATGGGGAAATATGAGCTTTTGAAACATGTGTACATTGTATAATGTTTAAATTGGGTTAAACAGGTTAAACTTAGCTTGTTATGTATATTTTAAGTTTTTTAGGACAAATTTTATTAGATGCCTTAATTACAGTGGAATTTACAATGAACTCTTAACAGTCTACTGCTGTAACTATCAGGTTTACATGACTTAAAAGTTCCTCATAACTATAAATTCTATGGTAGTATACACACTACTAATAAAAATTTAAAATTTTGGACTTTGAATTTTTAAAAGTCAAAAAAAACCTTAAGATGTTTAGTGGATTTGTTGAAGCCTCTGTTTAGGCCCCAACAGATCCATTAGACCTTAGTAAATCCATTACACAGTACTGACAATGACAAACCAATAGAACAGAAGAGATTGCAAAGTCATCACAAGGTAAAATTTACAGTGTCCAGTTTTTGATCAAAATCATCAGACCTGCAAAAAGAAATAGGAAAATGTGGTCAATACTCTGAAAGTAAGTAGCAGAAATGAATTCAAGTAGTCCCAAAAGATATGGTATTTAGCTTCCAAAGATGTCAAGTAAATAAATTCAAAGGACTAAGAAAGATAGGTTCCAAGAATTAAAGGAAAATACATCAATGAGTGAAAATATATGCAATCTCAAGAAAGATATAGAAAACTCCTCCAATAAAAATTTTAGAGCTGAAATCATTGAAATGAAAATTGTTTCAATGCCCTATCTTAGTTACTTTGTCCTTTCTGGGGTAGAACACCTGACATTCACAATTTAAAGGAGGAAAGATTCATTTTAGCTTACAATTTCAAAAGTTCACAGTCCATACATGGGCAGCTGCCAATGGTAGAAGCACATGACAGGAGAAAGAGTGGGAGACAGCTTACTCACAGCATGGTGGACACAAAACCAAGTGAGAGAGGAAGGGCGGAACCAGCACTTATCCCTCCAGTTCAAGCCCCAAGCATCTGTCCCTTCCAGCTGGACTCCATCTCCCAACACTACATGGTCTCCATAGGTAATCTGTGACATCCAGATACATGAGGGTTTGGGGGAACACTCCAGATTCAAACCACAACAGTGCTCAACAAGAGATTTTAGATAATAGCAGGGGGGA
Organism: Ctenodactylus gundi; assembly: GCA_004027205.1. Lineage (NCBI taxonomy): Eukaryota > Metazoa > Chordata > Mammalia > Rodentia > Ctenodactylidae > Ctenodactylus > Ctenodactylus gundi. The sequence goes on along the minus strand of PVKB01003921.1, from coordinate 67,315 downwards.
AACTCCAGTGAATTTGAAGATAAATCAAGAAACAGTGGCCAATTCAAACAACTAGAAACCAAATAGATGGAAGAAAAATTCTCGAGACATGTGTAATATAAGTATCATTAAGTAGTGAACATATGGTATCATAGTTACTTTTTTGTCACTGTGACTCAATACCCAACATCCACAAATTTAGGGGAGGAAAGGTTTATTTTAGCTCCCATTTTCAGAAGGTCACAGCCCATTGATGAGTGAGCAGCTGGGAAATGGAATCACATGGTGGGGCTACCCCTAGAACCAGAACCAGAGCTGGTGCTCCAGAGACAGCAGCATGGCAGAACAGAGGCCAGTCTGGGAGGAAGGATGGACTAGCGCACACCCCTCTAGGTCAAGCCCCAAGCACCCACCTCTTCTAGCCACGCCCCATCTCCCAATAGTGCACAGTATCCACAGGAACACGAGGCTTTTGGGGGACACTACAGAATCAAACCACAGCATATGGGAAACTTTATCACCAGAAGAAATGAAAAGAAAAAGTTATAGAAAAAAATACCTAAAGAAACATTGTCCAAAAATTTTTCTTTTGGTAAAAGCCATTAATTTAGAGAGCCACTAAGCTCAATGAATTCAACAAGAATAAGCCTCAAGAGATTAAAAGAGGGCATGTTATTATCAAACTAGTGAAGGCAAATAGAAAGAGAAAAATCTTGAAAATACCAAGAGCAAGCAAGAAAGAAAATCCTGTGATATGTGTGAGTGTGACTATGTATGAGCTAGTTTCCTGCTCTTCTGAAATGTTCTGTGTTACACTGTCACATATTCTCACATCCTTGATTGCTACTCAGGAATACAGAACTCCAGTACCCATGGGTATTCACTTATCACTCTTGTATTATAACTTGAGTTCTTTCGGGAAGATCCCCAGAAGAGGTACAGCTGGGTGAAATGGGATATTTATTTTCAGTTTAACTGTTGTGCCAGTTTACAGTCCCACCAACAATGTAGAAGTGTTTGTTTTTCTTCACAACCTCACCAGCATTGTTTTTTCTGAGGCGGGGTCTTGCTCTACAGTCGAAGCTGGTCCTGAACTCACTATGTAGCCCAGGCTAGAGTAGAACACATGGCAATCCTCCTGCCTCGTCCTCAGGAGAGCTGGTATTGTGCCAGGATGTCCGGCTTATGTGATATTGTGGGACTGAACCCAGGGCCTTGCACTTGCTAGGCAAGCACTCTAGCCGCTGAGTTATACCCCTAGGTCCTGCTTCTTGAACTCTTGATACCAGGCATTCTTACACGAGTTAGATGGAGTCTCAGTGTTGTTTTGATTTGCATTTATGTAATGACTAAAGATATTGAACATTTTTATGGATTTATTGGACATTTGTCTTTCATTTTTTGAGAACTGTCTCTTCATTTCAGTTGCCCGTTTTTTGATAACATCTTTAGTTTTGTTTTGTTTTTCAGTTCTTTGCATGTTCTAAATAATAGTCCTCTGTCTAGGGAATAGCTGGTAATCCCCCCCCCCTTCTGTTGATTCTCTCTTTTCTCTGTCAATTATTTTCTTTGTCGTGCAGAAGCTTTTTAATTTGATGCAATACCATTTGTTAATTCTTGGTGTTATGTGCATTGGGTGTTTTAGTGAGAAAGTCTCTGCCTATGCATATGGCTTGAAGGATTTTTTTCTATTTTTGTCTTCCAGCAGGTTCACTGTCTTTGTTTTACTATCTAGGTCTTTGTTCTATTTTTTATTTGATTTGGGTACGTAAGGAAAGATATGGGTCTATTTTTGTTCTTCTAGCATGTGGATACCAGTTTTCCCAGCACCATTTGTTAAAGAGTCTATCTTTTCTCCAGAGAATTTTTTGGCTCCTATGTCAAAGATCAGATGGCAGAGAGTGCTCAGGGTTGCCCCTGCATCCTCAGTTCTGTTCCGTTGGTCCACCTGTCCGTTTTTGTGCCAATACCACGAAGTTTGTTTTGTAATATAACTTTTAGTAGTTTAAAAATTCCATCTGAAACCCAGAATGCAGTTATTTCATAGAACTAAGTGAAGGACACAGTGGGAGTTGGAGGGGGGAGAGGATTTGGGAGGGTCAAAAAAGGGAGAGTGGAAGGCTTTGTAATGCTGATGTGATATATATGTGCACAAAATACTCAAGTTCACTGTAAACATTATATATTGCTTATATACGTATTTATAAAATGGGATAAATTTGAATTCTAAACACAGTATTTGCCATCAATCTTTAAGCAATTTACAAAAACTGTTCTATCACTATTCTACTTTTGTATATTTCAGGCACTTCTAAAATATCTAGAACTATATTTTTCATGTAAAACCTTGTCTGTTATGCATACAGCACTGATAAATAAAATTGCACATGTAGCCGTGGTTATAATATGAGGGTTCTTCTAAGTATGACCATTCGGCCTTGAACCACCCCCCTTCATTACCTTCCCTGTGCTATCACCCCATGGACAAGTACAGGCATATGTAATGCTTAGAGGTGGCTAAACAAACTCATCCAAAACTCATCTGGAGACAACAAACTTTGCTATTCCAACATAAAGTGTATGAAATCTGCTAACTTTACTACTTTGTCATACAATGGCAACCTCTTTAATATCTAAGGACTATTAAAAATTTGGACTCATTTGTCCATTATATACACAGCAGATTCAAACTCATATACAGAACAATGGTGTCTGAAAATGTCCACGTACCCATGCACTATTTTGTAATTGCTTCACTCTCACTTCCTGCAAACTACGGAACAAATACAGATGCCATTATGTTGCTCACAAAGGTGCTTTAGCGATTCCATTCCCAAAAGACATTATTTCACATGAATGAATTTTAGCAAAAAAGTTTTTGCAAAGTGATACTTTACTACCTTTACATTTAACATATTTTAGGTGCTTCTAATCATCTAGATAAGACAAGATGTTTCAGATAAGGATTCTTTGTGTCTATTATATATACACAGCAGTCTCAAATAAGCTGCACACATCTGACAATGGTTATAACTTGAAAGTGTCTCCAAAATATGAGCATCTGGCCTGGAACCCTTCCCTTTCCCATCAACCCAGCGAGCTATCATGCTCAAATTTTCAGAAGATGGTCTTTTCTAGTTTTAACACAAAAATGTACAAATCTTGCTTACCCTCTTTACTTTTGTCATACACTGGCAACCTCTAGCATCTCTAACAGGAAGATAGATGTAAATTAGAATTCATTTGTCCTTTACATACATTACACCCACAGTAAAGTAAAATAAAGTGTGCAGGCATAAGGGACATACTCTAAACTCACTAAAACCACACTGGTACTGTGCCATACTCTGCATTTCATGCTTTTCTGAGAACCAGTGCAGTAACACAGTGTGTACTCCTCAAGAGGGAGTTGGCTGTCACCCCACAAATCGCAATTCATTTGAGTTTTAGTAAAATGAAATTTGTCTACTACTACTTTGTAACATATAAGGCTCTTGAGAACATCTAGACAGACTGGAGATTTCAAAAAATACTTGGCATTGTCAAACATACAGTACTGAGGAATAAAATGCACACATAAAGTAAAAATTTTAATACCAAAAAAAAAAAAAAAACCTTCTACATGTAAGCAGCCTGGTACGTTATCTTCTTGTCTTTGGTCTTCTGCTCTATATCCTCTAACACACTGAGAAAATGAGGATGAGTGTCATTCCTGTTGTCACTTCCGGAGGTGGTTTAGCAACTCCACTTCAAAAGTCACTTCCAGGGGCTGGAGGAATAGCTCAGCAGTTAAATCACATGCCCATCAAGCTCAAGACCCTGGGTTCGATTCACCAGCACCACATGAGCTGGGTGTAGTGGCACATGCCTGTAATCCCAGAACTCTGGAGGCTGAGACAGGAGGGTTGCCATTAGTTAAAGATCAACCTGGGCTCCATAGTGAGTAGAGGACCAGTTTGGACTACACAGTGAGACCTTGTCACAAAAAAGGCACTTCCAAAAGACATTTCTGTAATCTTTTGAACAAGTGGACATTCACAAGAAGTGGGATTTTTCTGGTATACTTTCTCACACATTGTCAACCTCTTTACATCTAGAATGTCTAGATGCAGCAAATGTTTTAAAGGTTGGAGGAAAAGTTGAAAGCAGCCTTTCAACTAATATGCACAGTCCCTGTACGAACAGCCAGCAAATCTCCCCCAAGGCATTTTAAATTAGCCAAAAGTGGAATGTTACACCATCTTTTGTTTCTGTGGAATTAAGACCAATTACTGATGGCCTGCTAAACTTTGTACCCATCATCATCCTGGGCCCCAGTCACATTCCAGGACCAGTAATCCCTTTTGTTCCTCCTTATTAGGAGATGAGATGGTCTCCAACCAAGAGCCGTCACCTCTGGACCCAAATCTGCACAGCTCCACAGCCTAAAGTAGCTGGGTTTTCTTTGCTGAGACTTTCTTTCTCAGGCCTGGGAGGTAACAGCAGTCTCAAGACTGATAGTCTTCTTGCCACACAGTGCCTGGGGCCATGTCGTCAGCAGCCTAGCAGAGGCTTTCTCTAGGCAGGGCGTGGTTGGCCAGGAGACATCCTAACCCAAAAGGTCCAGGCTCTTAGAGGCTGCTGCCATCAGTAGGTCATTGAGGTTGGGTGGGAGAAGTGATTAATTGCTGCTTCCACACTTGGTCCCCACCAGTGGACAGCTGCCAGCAGAGTTCTGAGTGCCTGTCTCTGGACTCCCCAGCTTCCACAGCACTGAGACTGGAGGGCCCTGAGGGTCTTTAAAGAGCAGACTGCTCCATTTCTCGCTGCACTCTTTGCTGGAACTCTGTAAAATAACTGGATGTCTGGTATTGTGATGTCTCCTGCTTCTGTTTTGTTGCTTAGGCTTGTTTAGGCTATTCTGGATCTCTTCTGGCTCCATATAAATTTTAAGATCAGTTTTTTCTTGTTGTGTGAGAAACTCTGTTGGTATTCCGATCACATACTTTCAGATCATAGTGGAATGAAACTAGAAATCAGCAAAAGAAACTATACAAATACATGGAGATAAATAATACATTATTGAACAAGCACTAAGTTGCTCAAGAAACCAGGAAAGAAACAAAAAAAACTTACTAAATTCAAGTGACAATGGAAGTACACCATATCAGAATCCATAGAACACGAAGAAGGCAGTACTGGGGGAGGGGGATTTATAGCCATGAATGCACATGTTTTTAAAAAAGAGCAATAACAAATAAATAATCTAATGATGCATTGCAAGGTCCTATAGAAATAAGAACAATACAAACCCAAAAGCAGTAGAAGGAAAGAAATGATGATCTGGCAGATACTAATGAAATTGAAACTAAAAAACGCAAAGATCAATGAATCAAAGAGTTGGTTCCTCAAAAGGATAACTAAGATTGATAACCCCCTGGCCAAACTCACCAAAAGAAGAAAAGTTCATAGAAATGCAGTTAGGAATGAAAAAGGTGAAATCACAACAGACATTGTTAAAATCCAGAGGATTAGAAAAAAAAAAAAACTTCTTTGAAAACTTGCATTCCAATAAATTCAAGAACCCTGAAGAAATGGATAAATTCCTAAACACACAAGAGATACTAAAATTGAACCTAGACAATAAAAATCATGAAAAGGCCAATAGCAAGCAATGAAAGTGAGGTAGCAATAAAATCTCTTCCAATAAATAAAAGCCTAGAACCTGATAGATTCAATGCAGAATTTTATTGTAACTTCAGAAAAGAGCCAGCACCAATGTGTCTCAAACTCTTCCATGCAATTGAAAGAAAAGGAACATTGCCAAACTCCTTCCTTAAAGCAGTATTTACCTTGATCCCCAAACCAAAAAAAAAAAAAAAAAAAAAAAAAAAAAAAAAAAAAAAAAAAAAAAAAAAAGACACAGCAAAGAAAGAAAAATATAGACCAATTTTTCTTACTGAGTGGAAATGCAAAAATCCTCCACAAGATTCTTGCAAACACAGTGCAACAAGTGATGAAAATGATCACACACCATGACAAAGTCAGTTACTCTCCAGAGATGCAAGGATGGTTTAGCAAACATAAGTCAATTAATGTAATACAACAAATAAACAAAAGCAGGAAAGAAAATCACGTAATCATCTCAATGGACTCAGAAAAGGCATTTCACAAAATTCCGCATCCATTCATGATAAAAACTTAGATGAAAGTAAGTATAGGAGGACCTTACTGGAGGCCAGTAGGAGCAATTTATGACAATTCTGCTGCTAACTTCATCGTAAATGGGAGAAAACCAAAAGCATCTACCCTAAAATCAAAATAGAAGTGTTCTTTCTTACTGCTCCTGTTCAAAGCACCACTTGAAATCTTAGTAGAAGCAATCAGGCAAGAGAATGGAATAAAAGGAACATGCACAGAAAAGGAAGTAGTCAAACTATCCTTATTTGCAGATGACCCGATCCTTTCCATAGAGGACCCAAAACTTCACCCGAAGACTCCTAGAACTGATAACACATTCAGCCAAGTTATAGTTACAAAAACAGTAACATTCTTCAATGGCAGCAAAAAAAAAAAAAAAAAAAAAAAAAAAAAAAAAAAAAAAAAAAAAAAAAAAAAAAAAAAAAAAAAAAAAAAAAAAAAAAAAAAAAAAAAAAAAAAAAAAAAAAAAAAAAAAAAAAAAAAAAAAAAAAAAAAAAAAGGAAAGAAAACACACAGAAAGGGATCAGAAAAATGGTCTCATTCTTAGTAGCCTCATAAAAAATTATACACCTAGGAATAAACCTAACCAATGAAGTGAAGGACCTCTACAATGAAAACTATATAATGCTGAAAAAAGAAATTGAAGAGGACCTTAGAAAATTTAAAGTTATCCTCTGTTCTTGGGTAGGCAGAACCAATATTATCAAACTTACCATGCAAAACTTGTATCCGATTCAATGTAGTTCCAATCAAAGTGAATTTAATTGTGTATAAATAATACTGCAAAGTAGATGTTAGAAATTAGAAACCACGTTTGCCTGACTTCTTTTCATTGACTCGCACGTAGAAGGGGCTACTGTCTGGAGAGAAATACCTTCTCATTCAGCCCACTCACGGAGCACCTCACACAGGTGAAGGAAATGAAGTGGGCGTATGGCCCTCCTTTCTCTGCCTCAGACTATATGTTTTCCACGAACCAAAATTAATTTATGCACAAAACAATGGAACCCATCAGGAATTCAATTAGGTTTTCTTTAAATGTTCTCATTTTTCTGAAATGTGCCTTATATCTGAATGATGATGGTACCTGGAAAATATGTTTGCATATTATTTTGACAGTGATCTTCTAAATATTCCTCCTCTTCATTCTGCTACTTATCTTTCATTTTTTATTTTCCCCCATTTTATTGATATGTACATATGAAATCCATAATGTTTGCCTTGATCTTGAGTATTTTGAGCCTATACATATTACAACAAAATTATAAATCCTTCCCCTCTCCCTTTTTGACTCTGTCACCCCTTCCCCCTCCCTACTAGTTCCCATTATTCCCCTCAATTAGTTCTATAAAATTATTGTGATCCAGATTTCTCATATTAGAGAAAACATTCTATATTTAACTTTCTGTGTCTGTCTCACTTCATTGAGCATGATTTCAAGTTGCATTCATTTACCTACAAAAGCTTCCAGCCTATCTGTCTTTATAGATGAGTACTGTTCCATCCCAAACAAATACTGCCGTGCAAAGAAAAATTTCCACGTGGAGCCTCCCTCATTTGCCCTTTACAGCTGTTTCCTGGCAGCACACAGAGAAGTGAAGGATTACCTTTAGGCTGGGCTGTATCTTGCCCTGAGCTCCTTGGGGAAGTTGTGATTTTTCCCTCCTTAATAACTTAATTTCATTCTACCATGTTACATTTTATGTTACTTGACAACCGGTGCTCAGTGAAGGAAGTCAGATTCCAGAATGTCCTGGCAAGGTCCTTCTCTTTTTTCCGTACAACTCTTGGGACAGCCTGCCCATTTACTGCAGGTTTCTAGGGGCTTCAGCAGATGTACATGGCCCCCTCTGCCTCTCTCTAGTTTCTTTGAAATCACTCTACTAAGATCCTGAGCTGTCACAAGTGCTGCTGTTTGGGAACCATTTTCCTTCATCCTAGGTGAAATATGGCCTGCACATTTTGTCATTTTATGCTAGTGCAGTCTACATTACTCCCAAGGACTTCTGGGAGCTTGGTGGGACCTGCTAGGGAAAAATGCTGAGAAGCTGACAGTATCCAAGCATCTGTTCTTGTTTTCAAATCACCTTGGAGATATTTTAGATGTTTTCTCTGGATGACAAGTCATCAGCTGGACAGAAACACTTGTTTCAAGTTCTTTTCCACAATCCCCAAAGTGAAGTTGTAGAGTCTGCTGAATAAACATAGGAAATGCCCAAGCAAAGACACCCAGCTTGGACTGGTTGAATTTTGCAGTCTCAGTCATACCTTCTGGTCTTTTCTTCTACTTCTGCAGAATTTCTGGTAGCAAATGTATGTTTCTCCCTGCTTGCCTCCACCATGAGATATAGAGACTGGATGGCTAGAAGAAAGTATCTGTCTCTTTAGAAGATTACATGAAAACCTAGTATCTTCAACTGAGCAGTTATCATGAAACTGCTACTGGTGTGGCCCAGGAAAGAGTCTCAGGACTTGCAAGGAACACAACAATGAGAAATGCATCCACAAATGCTGGAGTGCTCCAACCTGTTCTGTACCCAAATAGTTAAGAGACAATTTCCTGAAGAAATACAGTGCACCTTGAATATTTTCATAATGGTCTATATTATATTCTAGGCCAATATTAAATGTTTTATAATGAAAAAGATGCTCTAATAGAAGATGTTTAGATATAAGATCACGACATGATTTAACTTTTTTATGAATAAAGATAAATGCATCATTCTTCATTGAATATTAGCCTTTTAAACTGGTCACTTCATATTATTTGCAAAGGTTCATCTTAGGGTTTAAAATATTAGTGCAAAAAAAGAGATTTAATAAGACATGAATCTGTAAGTGCTTTGTTACCCATCTAGGCAAATTGCTTCAGGAAGTGCATCAATTCAGACTCCCTAAACCATCAGCTGGGAGATGCAGCCCTTAAGGTCCTGGTACTGCTCAGAGCCTCTTCACCTCTGTAAGGAAATGAAACATGTATTTATTCAAGTGACAGGGTTTGTTTTCCAGCCTTTGGGAAAGATCTTTTATAGTTGCAAGTACCTTTTTGAAAATAATTTCTATTTAGTATATTTTTAAACAGCTGATTTTGTAATGTTTTATATGTCTTCAAACCAGCCATGCATTTTCCTCTGATCTTTTCTCAATCTCACCTAAGCAGATAATTAATCTGTCTTTAAAATTCAGTGGGTTCTTTTTTGTTTGTTTGTTTAATATCCAGGTAAAATGAAAGCCACTATGGGGTACAATTTGGGAATTAGACATAATTAGAAAGGAAAACAAGTTACATTTATGAAAGGAGATTTTGGAATGCTGGATTGCAATTGAAGCAATGGCTTTTCATTTTGATGGCCCCAGGACTTTTTGGACATAGCCTTTTACTCCAGCCACCAACTTTTGTAATACACATCTTTCAAAGAAACCTCTTGGCTAGGCCTTTAAAGTGAATTCCCCCAATAATGGAAACATTGGAAGAAGGCAACAGGACACATACAGAAATGCCTGAGACCCCAGAAATTAATGTCTGGGCTCTGAAATAGTGGAACTCAGAAGGAAGTAAGTCAAAAAGCAAGTAAATGAGTCAAACAGCCAGTTGGAGCAAGTTCTCCTCAAAAAATGCAGCAGTAATCAGCAGGCTTAAAGAGGAACTTACTAAACAAATACATAGTGATCCTAATGGATACAAAGCTTACTGAGAATATAGAAACCACAAATAAAAAGGTGGCTGAGGTAAATAAGGAAATGAAAGACATGAAGTGACATTTTGGTAGAGAAGTGGAAATTTTGAAAAGAAATCTAGCTGAAATTCAGAATATGAAAAATACATTTGAAAGCACAGGAAGTCAACTCAAACATTGTGAGGAAAAAATTTCAGACCTTGAAGATAAGCCTGAGGAAACAAATGCTATAATTAAACACACTTCCAAAATTAAAAATGAGCAAAATAGCTGAACACAATAGATGGTGGATGTATTAGTTCGGATTTTTCAAAAGGCAAAATTTACAGATTTTATATCAAAAAGAACCTATTAGGAAGGCTTATAAATTCAAGGATAGAGATAGCCTAAGATGGCTGTTCAGCTGCAAAGTAGATCTTTCATCGGGACTGTAGGACAGCCAGTAAGGTGAGAGTCCGCTGCAGATCTTGGTTGTTTGAAGAACAATGAATTTCAATTTGTAATCCCCCTTGATTCCCAATGACCACCTAAAAAAGATATGTAATAAGTGCTTACTGTGTGCCAGGCACAGCCCTAAAGTTTTAGAAGTACTACTTACCTCTAGGAGCTTCAGTTTCTTTACCAATTAAATTAAAATTCACACTACCTACATTGTAGGGTTATTTTGCAGATTAGTGGAATAAAGGCTTAAACTCTTTGGTTCATAGAGGCACCCAACACATGTTAGTTCCTTCCAACCCCTCTCTCCTGCCCACTAAACAATCATTGCATCAATATCAAATTACAGGGTGAAGTTAACTCACCTCGGAATTCCCAGTAGCCTAATGTTTATTTGGTGTCAACACATTGCAATACTGCCCTTCAGCTTATACAAATTACATACTCACATCTTCAAATTAGCTATGCAATTCTTCTTTTCACTGCATAATTTTGGTTTTGTTCTTTAAAAACATGAAGACTACATGAACACTGTGAATTGAATAATGGGCATGTTTGCTCCCAGTATAACAAAATGTCTGCTTAGATTTCTATTATATAATCATAATTTTGCACATTCATCTGAAAGGGCAGCTGGAAGGGAACCACATACAGGATGCAGTTGGCCACTCCATCTGCCATCTGCATCACAGCTGACTCTGCTATATTATTGGTGGTACAGTAAAATGACCCTACTACTCTGAAACTTAGTATGGAGATTTCTCTTAAAACTGGAAATATGTGTTCCATTTGACTTAGTTATACCTCTTCTGGATATCTTTCCAAAAGAGTTAAAGACATTATATAACAGTAACACATGCATACCCATGTTCATAGTGGCATAAATCATAATAGCTAAACATTGAAAGCAGCCAATATGTCCACCAAGAGATGAATGGATAAAGAAAACATGATACACATACTCAATATGGTACTACTCTGCCATAAAGAAAGATAAACTTGAGTCATGTGTAAGAATATGGATGCACCTTGAGATCATTATATGTAGTGAAATGAAACAAACACTGATGATTAATTATTGCATGTTTTTTCATAACATATGTTTAACATAAGAAACCTAGGTCCTTCATCCCAGCCCTCAGGAAGGCTGAGGCATGAGAACTGCAAGTTTGAGCTCAACTTGCATCTTAGTGTCTTAGTGAGACTCTATCTCAAAACCAAAAATGAAAGTGGGGGGCGGTAGCTCATTGTTAAGGATCTGGGCATGATCCCCAGTATCACCACCACCAGAGAGAGAGAGAGACAGAGAGAGAGAGAGAGAGAGAGAGAGAGAAAGAGAGAGAGAGAGAGAGAGAGAGGAAGGAAGGAAGGAAGGAAGGAAGGAAGGAAGGAAGGAAGGAAGGAAAGAAGGAAGGAAGGAAGGAAGGAAGGAAGGAAGGCTGAGTTAAATGTCAGCTATTAAAAATTATAGTAGAGTTATATGGTTTTATTTTGAGACAGAGTCTCACTCTGTAGTTCAGGCTAGTCCTGAACTCACTATGTAGCCCAGGCTGGCCTAGAACTCACAGCAATCCTCCTGCATGCTGGCACTATAGGTGTGTGTCACTACATAGGGCTTATGTGGTATTGGATAATTGAACCCAGGGCCTTGCACTTACTAGGCTCACAGATGAGAGTTTGCACTATGTCTCAGAGGAGACTTTCAACTTGAAATTTTTAGCACTGCTGGAACTGTTAAGACTTTGACAACTCGTAGAGATAGACTAAGTTCATTTTGTCTATGGAAGTGTGAATGAGTCTTTTACGGGACAGTGGTTGAATGTCCAGGTTTAGATCTGGAATGTCTTCTAAAAGCCTCAAGTTTGAAAGATGACTCACTCATGGAGGTTAATTCATTAATTTTCTTTGCTGTTAAGAGGTGGGGTCTGGTCAGCAGGGATGGATCCCTGAGGCTTGACCCAGGAGGAGCAAATCACTGGAACATGACTTAGAAGGATATATACTAGCTCTGCCCTTCCTCACTCTGTCAGCTTCCTGTTGTTTCACACCACAAGCAAGCTATCCCCAGCTAGGCTTCTGGCTAGCCCTTCCACAATCGAAAATAAACCTTTTCTCCCTTAAGTTGTGAGTGTTGGGTATTGTGTCCCAGCAGTAAAAAAGTAACTAAGACCGGGACACACTGTCTGGCTTCCCAAACCACCTTCCAAGATCTGGGTAGAAGCCCAAATGACGTCATAACTATTGCATTCTCCTTGTCTCTAAAAACAGCATCATGCAAACATTGCTAAAGTCGGCTACCATCTGGAGCAATATCCAGTACCCTTCGGGTCATAGTTGCAGAAGCTTCTATGTTGCTCAGTGGATGAACTCTGGCTCTCTTCTCAAAGTAAAAATTTTCACTTTTTCATCTTTGACCCTCTGAGTGGTGGCATCTTGCTGATTTCTGAGATGCACTCAAGGCATCTTTTCTATTGTCCTAATGTAATATACTTTGCCTCTTTTAAAGCTAATATTTTCACAACCACACTTTCTATGGCCCAACTTCGCAAGCCCTTCCTTTCCGTGGAAACTGCAAACTTTTTGTATCTTTTGGCTTTAATACTTAGTTCTGATTTTCAATATAGATTTGGGTAAAAGGACCCAACAAAATGTGTGCTGCAGCCTGAATACTGAATTACCTCGAAATTTCCTCCACCAGAATAATTAGTCTGCCACACTTAACCTCAGTCACAGGCAAAGTCTTAGAACATGGGCAAAATGCAGACACACTTTGCCTGAGTGTAATACACATGGCTTCTAGTCTAATTGCCTGGGCTTCACTACCTGCATTCCTGCAAACATTCTAGTCTGCAGAGCTACAACCACAGTCTCCCATCATGCTCAGTTTATAGTATTCTAAGACTTCTCTTGATGACATCTCCAAACCTTTTCAAACTCCTCCACAACCATTTCCAAAGGCTTCTAAGCCACCGTCACGGCAATGGCTCAACATTTCTGGTACTACTTTCTCACCATTGGACATGGTACCCAATATCTATGACTTGAAGGAGAGGTTTATCTTAGCTCAGTTTCAGATGTGCCAGCCACCCCAAGAAGAAATGATAAAGGCAGAGTGAGGGAGTAGCTCAGTAGTTAAAGTGCTTGCCTAGCAAGCACCGAGGTTTTTAGTTCTATTCCCCAGCACCACATAAGTCAGGTGCAGTGGTACATGTACTTGGGGAAGTTGAGGCAGAATGAATACCAACCATGTCTTTGAGGCCAACCTGGGCTACATAGTGAGTTCAGGATCAGCCTAGACAACAGAGAAAGACACTATGTCAAAAAAAGAGAGAAAAAACCCAACGAAGGTGAAAAGGCCATGCATGGAGAAAATCTCTTTACCACAGGGAACCAAGGAAACAGAGAAGGAGAGACCTAGGGATGAGAATATACTCACTCAATTCATACCTCCAGTGGATCATCTTTCCAACCAGGCCCCACATCCTAACAGCACATGAAGTCATTAATAGATTTACCCACTTATGAGTATTGTGACTCTCTAACCCAATTACCTACCAGACACAAGACTTTTGAGGAACAGCTTAAAACTAAACCTTAACACTAAGCACAGAAAAATACAAATATAACTGTGCTGTATCTGTTAAAATGTGTTTGTTTTTATGAAAGAGAAGTCCACCCACATTGCCAAGAATCAGCTGGGGATAGTGGTGAGGTTGGAAACCTTAGACTTAGGCAGTTGGAAAGCAGCATAAACCTTTTCTGACGGCAAAGTCGTAATATCTCAAGGCTGAAGGATGTTGGGTAACAGAACAGGTGACCGAACATGGATAAAGTGAGTGGCGAGTGTTACTACCACCTAGCTCATAAAGAGGAGACGCTCCTTGCAAAAGTTCCTTCACATGTTCCTCTGCCTCTTTCTCTGGTTCTTCATCCCCTTGCTTCTTCACAGCCATGCTGACCAGTTCTAGGGGAAAAGAGGACATAAAACGGCCGTGAAGACTTCTGGACAAGAGAGCAACTCCGTAGGACTCCCTGCTAGGCAACTTCTCACAGACCCATCCAAAAAGTTGAGATATAATGGAAAAATGGGGGGGAAAAGCCTATCTGAACATCTTAGCTTGGGGAAAGAGAAGTGCCCCAGGGATTAGATGTCAACAGGAAGGTTAGAAACCCCAGGGAAGCTGCAGAGTCTTAAGACAATGAGGAGAGAACATGACACTGGGAAGCTGCCTCTGGCTGTCCCTTAAGGACCATGAGCAGCAGTGAGGAATCTGCAGCTGCAGAAGCAAGGTAGACCCAGACAGCCAGGAGCCACAGAAATAAATAGAAGTCGGAAGCACCAACCCCCAGGAGAAACAAGCCCATGGTAGAGCAAACTGCAAATATACTGTGAGTTTTCCCCTTGAAAAGGCATTTCTACTGCTCAACAGACCAGTTTAAGATGAGCAATTCTCATCAGCACCATACTAGGAAGTGATGTAGTCAGGAGCCATTTTGAGAACAGTCTTAATCTGAATGCTTTGGGAAACAGGAGCCACTTATAGGACACACATCAGGGACTCTGGGGACACTCTTAACTAGTGACTGGAAAAGAGCTAGCACAATAGACAATCTGAAGAAGGAAGACCACATGCTTCCTGAACAGTTTTGAATGCAATGCAAGTAGATCAAAGAGGGTGGAGGGTCCTGACCATGGGAAAGAGAAGTCAGGACAGCCAGGACTGGTTTACTGAAAGGCATGAATGAGATCCTAGGTCCCCCTCTCTGCCTACTCCCAGCACAGAATTCAGTGGGCTTCTGGCTCTCCCCACCCACTCTCTACAGGTTCCAAGAAATACCACATCTTGTTCACTGGAGTGAAGTCCACATTTTTTCAGATTTGGACACAGGAAGAGTGGAGGCAGATGTTACCAGTGGATATGTGGCAAAAACTGAGCATGAAGCCATAGATGGCCACAGTCAGTTGCTATGCCCCATCTCTAGTGGAAAGTGGATGCCATACATCATGATGGCGAGAAACTACTTGTCCATGTAACTCAGCACAGTGAAAATTTTGGACTCATCACAAATTTTCCTTGTATGTTCTTTGGGTGTGTGTCTTTTTGTTATTATTTTTGTTATTTTTTTGGTTCTGTTTTATTTTTATTTTGGTTTTAAGTTCTTTCTGGCATTTAAAAATAAATGGTTTCTGTATTAGTCATTTGTGTTATTCTTTTTAAAATCTCTTTCTCTAGTTCTTTGCATAATTTTACCTACTTTGATTTGCATTCTGCTAGTCTTCAAATGGAATTTTATCTCACTTTTCTTTATCCCTTCTATCCTTCTTCCTTTTCTTTCTTCTCCAAAACTAATCCTTCATTTTGTAAGAAATTGGGTGTACCTTAAGATCGTTATGCTCAGCAAAATGAACCAAACATGGAAGGTTAAATGGAGCATGATTTCTCTAGTATGAGAAAAATAAATTATAAATAAGTAAAGGAGTGATGGAAGAAAATAAGCAGATTTTGTGGAGAAAGAAAAGGGATTTGAGGTAAGAGAGTGGGAAGAGGAAAGGAAAGTAAAAATAATGAAGATGCAATATGTATGTGCACCAATTCAAGTTGACTCCAATTAGTTTGTATCACAAATACATATTAATAAAAGTAATAATTTTGAGAGGAAAAACACTGGGGAAGAATTTCATAGCTCAGCTGACAAAGAAAACTAAAATAAAATGTTTGCTCAATATTTGTTCCAAATAAATTCATCTGTAAAGCGAATAAAACTTATGCAACTAGATTGCCATTAAAATTACAGAGCAGAGAGCAACACATCTAATGTATTACACAATTTTACTTCCTGTCCCTCCCCACATCTGTTTCTCAAGAAGGAAGAACATGAATGATGAAGAGGAAGAGAAAAACAAAACACTCCTGAGGAGTGTAGAACGGCCTCTTCTCTCACCTTTTGTTTTAAGCCCATTTTGATATTAAAACCGCCATACAGAAAGCAACTTCAAGTACTATCTTCTACAATAACGCTAGGGAAGACAAACGATGTGAGTAGATATGACAACAGGGGACGGAGGACACGTTTTTCTAGACCTTGTAGTCCCATAGGAAGAGCACATTATGTAGGGTCCTGTGCCCTGTGAATATCTTGCTTTTTATTTGCTCTACAATCACGTCAATTTATGAGAGCCAAAATATAGAGCTACCATGATTAGCATTTTAGTTTGTATGTTGTTAGAAGGCAACTGACATTGCGCTTTAAAATTAAAACAAAGGTAAAGTTGAAGGGAGGCTTGGATGCCCAAACTTGGCTGCCTGTGGCGCTGATTGAAGGGGTCTTATTCCTTCTAACGACTGTCTGGAAGGGAAGGTTTCTTCTTCACACACGCAAGAAACTGATTCGTGGAGCGAGAGCTGGGGGCAAGACAGGATGTTTGGAATCCTGCAATGGTTCTAGGACATGCTTGGTCAGTCCCGGAGTAGGAAAAATAAAAACAAGAAGGGAGGCCTCAGATGGAAAGGCTCTCTTTACATTCTTGTCTCTCCTGTTGCAGCTGGTGGAGACGTGTTCTTTCCCCCTAGAGACACCCACCTCTGAGGGAGGGGGAGTCTGCAGTGGTTGAATGGCCAAAGTAATTTCCTTGCAGAGAGACCACACCTTAAACGTATAGTTTCACTCTGTCTGAAAATACAAATCACCTCTTTCCACTGTTCCATGTATACAGTCCCCTGTGGTGGTAGCCAGTAGCAATACCTAGCAATATGAAAGGATAATTTGTGCAAATCACTCCTCTTTGTTTTTACTCCTGAAGCCTTCAGCGCTTTGCACAGCATGCTCCTGTAATCTTCCCCATTTGCTTTCAACCTGACCCAGGATTACCCTGAAGTTTCCCCCAGGGCAGCTTCCAGCTCTGGGACAGCTTCATGCTCTCCAGTAGGATGCCTCTGGCGTCCAGGAGTAAATCCCTTGTACGCTTCCCAGGATCATATACCTTTCCTGGTGTCCTGAGATTAGTTCTGCTGTTGATCAGAGATGAGAAAAGAGAGGATCCCTGTCTGACACAGCCTGTCACCCCCTCACCTCCCTCCCATCCCTGATGGCCCATGTAGAAGGATGAGGGTCTTGTCTGATGGACAAAACAAACCAGAGGTCTCGAGGTATTTTCTGCACAAGAGTGTCTCCCAAGACATCTCTGGGATATTTGCTGAAGTGAAGCAGGGTACAGAAAGCATTGTCAATTCACAGGACAAAGTCAAGTATTTTGCACACTTGTGTCCCATGAGGGCCAGGTTCTAGAGGGCCATGAGAAAGGCCTTGAGAGCACAAACCATTTCTTTGAAGAATGTTGTGACCTCTCAGTCTGTCCGTAGGGAGGTCTAAAATGCCATCCTCAGCATTTCAAGGAAGGGAAAAACAACTCAAAGGCAAGGCAAGTCATAAGATTTCTGCAAAGCACCGGCTTAGCAAAACATTTAGAGTGTGGGACACTACATGTAATTCACTAGTACCTGAACTGCTTGTCTGTAAATTTAAAATATATTGATAGTTGGGGGGTAGAGCTCAGTAGTAGAGTGGTTGCCCAGCATGTACAAAGCCCAACACCACAAAAGAAAGTAAACTACGGTTAATTCTTCAGTCCAGCCTTCCAAATTCTTTCCTTCTTGTATTTATGCAGAAAATTCCAAAAAGCGATACTGCTTTAATATATGTGCAACGAGGTATAAGGAAAAGCAGTTAAAGCTCAGGGAAAAAAGAGGACTGCTTCGCCCACTGGGACTTTCAGTCCACTGATCCTGAAGTTTCGTTGTCCCTTGCCCCTACGGCCACTCTACTCTTCTTACCCACCCTAACCCATTAGCAATCTCTACAACCATTCCTCTGCAATAATACCAAGCGCCTTAGACCTCCATTGTTTTCTCATACTCATCTGACAAAGGTCCAACACTCCTTAAACCCAGCACTCAACCTGCTTGATGTCTGCACTGTTAGCTAGGGTAATTAGGGTTCACACATAACTACTTTAGGGTCACTTAAAGTGAACATAAAGCTTCATGGATTCTTCTGTGTGTGTGTGTGTGTGTGTGTGTGTGTGCGCGCGCGCGCGTTTATGTGTATCTGTGTTCTCAGGGAAGGAGGTCAAGGCCCTCACACTGACCTATATCCTCAGCCCATATTTTGTTCTAAATAGCTACATTGGCCAGGCTGGGCTTAAACTTGTGTGATCATCCTGCCTCAGCCTCTAAGAGCACTGGCATTTCAACCTTGCGTCACCACTCCTAGATGATTCATGGACTCTCAATGCTGTCTGCCGGGTCATGCATCCTTCCTGCCTTCCTTCCTTCTTTATGTCTCTCTTTTTTAACTTCTTTTTTCTCTCCTTCCCTCCCTCCCTCCCTGCCTTCCTTCCTTTTCCCCTTCTTTCTGGGATTAAATCCAGGGCCTTTACACTAAGCTAGATCCCCTAGTCCTTTTTAAT
Organism: Ctenodactylus gundi; assembly: GCA_004027205.1. NCBI lineage: Eukaryota > Metazoa > Chordata > Mammalia > Rodentia > Ctenodactylidae > Ctenodactylus > Ctenodactylus gundi. Next base: position 48,574 of record PVKB01003921.1, on the reverse strand, counting down.
TTTATTTATTTATTTGTTTATTTATTTATTGAGAAAAGGTTTCACTCGGTCACCAAGTTGCCTAGGCTGGGCTCAAGCTTGTGATCCCCCAGCCTCAGCCTCCTGAAGTGCTGGGATTATGAGTAAGCCTCACCACATTCAGCTACGACACGTGTTTCTTAAGTACGTTCATTTTCTCACTTACCTAGAAGATTATATCACATCTTTTCACCTCAAAACTTTAACATCTCCTTACTAGTTCTGAATTTTAGATACCAGCTTTGCCCTGACTTCACTAAGATAACTAAAACAACCAGAAAAAAATCTCTATATCTCACAGCACCACATTTACACATGATTTGCATCTGTAATCACGTTCTCAGATTTTGCTTCTCATTGTCGTCTACTGTCTAAGGCTAGCCACTTGTGTCCTGCATCTTCCTACTCAAGGATAATATTTTAAGATTAAGAAGAAAATCTGCATAAATGAAAAGACTTGATGGCAGTTATCTAGTATGTAGGGCTGTGGGTGTAGCACAGCAGTTAAAGCACTTGCCTAGCAAGTGCAAGGCCCTGAGTTTGATTATCCAGCACCACATAAACTGGGTCGGGTGGCACACGACTGTGATCCCAGCACTCAGGAGCCTGAGGCAGGAGGATTGTCATGAGTGTAAGGCCATCCTGGGTTACATAGAGAGTTGAAGACCAATGTGGACTACAGAGTGAGACTCTCAAAAAAGTTATCTAAAGTTATGTTTAAAATGTGATGCTATTTTACAAATAAATTTCACTACATTATTGCATCTGATGCCCATAGAAAGTCTATAAGGTGTGTTTCATTATTATTTCCAGTTTATAAGAGAAAATGGGATTCAAAAGAGATAAGTGATTTGCTCAAAATTGTTCAAAATCTTTGTTGGCAGAAAAAGTGGGACTAACAAAAGGTCAGGCAGGCGGATGCAGTTTAATGGCAGAGCATTTGCCTAGCATGCATTAGGTCTTTAGTTCAATCCCTAGTACCACAAAAATAAATAGAATTAAGCCAAGAGTTCTAACAGTAAAGTAGTTTTTTTTTTTAATTTACATGAGATTGCTTTGCATTCACAGTGGAAATGAATTGTGCTTTCCATAAGCGATGCTGAGATAATTGCATATTTAGCTACAAAAGTTGAACTTGGATTTGTATCTCACATCAGACACAAAGACTAACTCAAAATGCATTATAGACTTAAAAGTAAGTGACCAAACTGTAAAATTCTCAGAAGAAAATAGAGGAGCAGATCTTTGTGAACTTGGGTTAGCTGTTACATAATAATTGCACGCAAAAAAAACCCCAAGATAAATTGATCTTCATCATCTAAAACTTTCATGCATTGAATGATACCATGAAGCAAGTGAAAAGACAACCCATGTTTAGGAAGAATATATTTACCAAGCATATACATAAGAGTATGTATTTATAATATATAAAGAACTCAAAAATTCAACAAGACAACATAATAAAAATTGGTAAAAGTGTTTACTAGATATTTCTCCAAAAAGGACTCTAACATTTATTTTAAGAAAATGTATAAATGTCTCATTAAAAATGAAATAATGCTCAATACCATCCAGTTGTGGTATCTAACATTTTACCGAGAATTGCTACAATTTTGATGTAAAATGGCCCCAAACAAGTCTCATGTGTTCAGAGGTGGAACTTTGGGCCATGAGAGCACTATTCTCATCAATAGATCCTCCACTGATGTGCTCATAGCTGAGTGTGCTGTGTGTTGGGATAGGCTGATCTAGAAGACTGTCCTGCATAGTAGATTCACAGATTACACCTAAATCCTGACAATAAGACATCGACAAATATTTCATCACCTCCTGCTGGCTGCTTCTTTGTCCTAGCCTGCTCCTATGTTACAGTAAGTGTTTATCTTTAGAATTTCTAGTGTTCTTTTATTGCAATTAACATCAAACTACTGCATCTACAGTTTCTAACATGTTTTATCTGGAATGTCTCAGTCAGTGGCATATGCTAGTACCTCACACACAACAACATCTGGTAGCAGGCTTTCAAAACCCAACACTTAACTTTAGTCTGGCATGGCTTGTCCATTGTTTTATTTGCCCCTTCTGTCTGTATCTGTTTTGGTAAGCTCACAAGCTAAGCCCAGCTAAAAACAGTAAAACACCAACAGCATTGGAGAGCTTCTTTGCAAAGGAGAAATGACACAATGATGAGATGTATTATAGCCTAAGAAAAACAAACAAATAAACAAACAAACGAAAAACAAGAAAGTTGCATTGAAAATAAAATACCAAGAGTCCTACTTAAATTATGACTTCATTGTGATGGGTGATTCATGTTCTCCAAGTCCATTCAGTATAATATGTGGTGAGCAGTGATCCAATGAAGCCATAAAACCATCAAAATTTCTTTGCCATACGGAGGCTAAGCACCCTGCATTAAAAGAAAAGCTTTTGAAGTTTTTAAAAAGAAAACAATGTGAACATGAGCAAGAGCAATTACAGATGGCCTTCATCAAATATGTCTACACTGACAGCCAGTCACTGAGCCTTTTGCTAAAGCTAAAAAGTCCTTTACTATTGGTAAAGAGCTAATCTTGCCTGCCACTAGGGACATTTGTCATGAAATTATAGGAGACTCTGCCATTCAAATGATGGAGTATCTTCCTTTTTCATCTAGCACGTAACTGGACAATGTGATGAAACAGCAGAGAATATTAGGGCACCGTTGTCAGAGAGAATTAAAGAGTCACCGTAGTATGCACTCCAGATGGAAAGCCCATCAATGTGGACAACAAGGCAACAATGCTTGTTTTATGCAATATATTTCAGGGAATGTGCATGAGGATACGTTACATGCACTCTTGTTAACAGCTGCAGAAATATCCACGTCTTTAAATGATTACATGTTATGAAAACTAAACTAGTTATTTTGTGTTGATAGATGCACATAGGGGCTGCCATGACTGAAAGTAAGCAAGGAATTATTTTGACTCCTTTGTACTTATTTAAACATGCCTCATGGCCTATAATACAGCCAATTTTGGGAAATTCCCTGTGCGCTTTTGAGAAAAAAAAAAGTGTCTTCCCCATTGATGTAGGACAGAATACCCTGTAGATATCTGTTAAATGTAAGTTTTCCACAGCATGGTTTAACTGTATTATTTCTTTGTTGATTTTTCTTTTTTTTTGTCTAGTTGACCTGTCTGTCCGTAGTTGTGAGGTATTGAAGTTCTCAACTGTAATTGTATTGGGACCTACTTGGCCTTTCAAGTGCAGTAATTTTTGGTTTACAAAACTGCATGTCCTGATGTTAGGAGCATAAATACTGATAATTGCGACTTCTTCCCATTGACTCATTCCCTTTGCCAGGATATAGTGTGCATCTTTGTCTCTGCACATCTGTTTTGGTTTGAAATCTACTGTGTCTGAGAATGGTATAGCTACTCTTGTTTGTTTCCTCAGTACAGTTGCAAGAAGTATTGATTTCTATTCTTTTATTTTCAATCTATGTGTTTCTTTATGGGTTAAGTGTGTCTCTCACAAGCAACACATTGTAGGTTTTTTATTTTTTTGATCCAGTCAGCCAGTCCGTGTCTTTTTTTTTTTTTATTTTTTGAAACAGGGTCTCACTTTGTAGCCCAGACTGGCCTTGAACTCACAGCAATCCACCTGCCTTAGCTTCCCAAGTGCTAGTATTACAGGCAGGCACCACCACGCCCAGCTTATGGGGTGTTGGGGAATTGAACTTTGGTATTCAGCACTTCCTAGGCAAGTGCTTTACCTGCTGAGCTATTACTCCAGCCCCAGTCTATGTCTTTTGACAGGCTAGTTGAAACTATTAACATTCAGTATTATTGTCATAGTATATTTGCTACATCCCGCCATCATTATGATACTTCAGTGCTGATTGTTTGATCTACACTCTTGTCAGTTCATTCTCCTCTTTATACTGTTAGCATTTCTCTGAGATTTTTGGTGCTGTTGGTCTGGAATACTAAGATTCCTTTAAGTGTTTTTTTTTTTTTTTGCAATGCCAGTATATGATCATGAATTCCTCTAATTTGGAGGATAGTTTTACTGGATATCGCAGTCTGGGTTGGTGTTTATGTTCTCTTAGCACTTGGATAATGTCACTCCGTGGTCTCCTGGAATTTAGGGTCTGTGTTGAGAAATCTGCAGTTATCACGATGAGTTTGTCTTTGTAAGTTACTTTCTGTTTTTCTCTTACAGCTTTAATATTCACTCTGTGTGTTGAATATCCAGGATTTTCATTATGATTCTGGTTATCTTATGGTCAAAGAGTCCACTGGAGAACAAACTAATCTAATGTGGGTTGACCTCCCAAAGGACCTTGTCCTAAATGTGATGAAACTGGATATTCATGGACTTACTGTTTCAAGAATCAAAGGACTCCTGTCCAGAGCCCAACTATTGTCCCTGAAATAAGGAGGCCCAATCTTCAGTCAGCTCCCAATCTAATCTTCACTATCATCAGGACAGAGCCTTTGGTAACACTGGATATTACAGGTAGAGTATAAGTGATGTCTTTTGTTCTATTCTTACCTCTTAATCTCAGGTAATTGGCTTCTGGCTAATGTTTGGTTATGGGTGTCAATGGAATTTCAGTGACTAAATGCCTCTTCTTTTCTATGTTGTTATGGGATATACAATATGTGCATGGCCTTATTTTTTTCACAAAGACTCAAAATTATTTAGTTCAGACTTTAAATTTCCAGGTTGATAAGAAATACTGAGTCTAAAAGTACTGTGGTATTTATGTACTCTGCAGTAAAGACTTTTATGTTAAAATTTGAAAGATCTCAATTCTGTTATTTTTGCCTCTCTTTCTAGACTCAGTCTTCTGAGAGAAATAACATGTTTATAATTGTCTTGATATTGTTAAACTGCCTTGTGCTAGCCACCTGTGTTCACAGGGGCTTATGATACCAGCCCCTTAAACTGACAATAGCGCCTATATAAAAATGACAAAAGAAAACTTCGGTTAAACTTGTTAAAAATAAGGTTACATAATGGTAACTATACTGCTTAGTCATAAATACTAAACTTTGTCTCAAATGTAGAGAATAAAACTAGTCCTATAAAATGCATCTATTGTTAGGTACATTCTCATTGATACTGCAATATCTGGATAAAAGTCTAGATATGTGGTCCTAACATACTGATATCATTACGATTGTCTTGCTAGGATGCTATGTTTGCCCATATTATGCATGTTTCACATTTTTCTTATAAATATTTGTAACTGTTAATCTTTTAGCAGTCTACATGAGCATAACTTCTGACAAGTAACCCAAACAGTATTGTAATGGTGGGCCACCACCAATAAGACAGGCAAAATAATAACATTAGCCATGAATAAGAAACGCAACAATTCTTTGGTCATACTTTATACTTTAGGGTGACATTGAGTGTTTAACTTTCAAAAAAGGATTCGTAAGCTCACAAACATCTGATTAAAATATTATTTATGCTTGTTTAGGGCTATAAAGATTAAAATCAAAATTGACTGAACTTGAAAATGTAACACACATATTAAATATGTTGTGAAATGAATATTTTCTGCTTAAAGGTTTAAATTGTTTTTCTTAAAGTTTCTTAAAATAACATTTTATATTACAATATATAGATGTCTTCAGAAAACTGACTTCTCAGGAAAAATGGTATGGAACTTTGGCTATGCTTTGGGTTCTTACAAAGGATGGAAAAGTATTCATTTGGCTAAGTAAATAGAAAACATTTGTATTATTCATAATAGGGTTAAAATGCTAAATATCTACCTCAGTTACTTTTTCGTTGCTGTGACTCAATATCCGACATCCACAAATTTAGAGGAAAGGTTGATTTTAGCCCAGTTTTAGAGGGGCAGAGTCCATTCAGGGGAGGCTGACAGCAATGAAAGTACATGGCAGAGGCAGAGGTGGAGGCAGCTTCTCACGACATCACACACAGGAAGCCAAGTCAAGGCAAGTTGAGACTAGTCCTCAGGGAGGGCAGGAAGCAGCTTATACATCCTTCCAGGTCTCATCCCGGTGATCAGCCCTTCCTGGATCCAGGTGTGGAAGGTGTGGGAAGCCCCCACTACATGCTGATAATCCAATTTACACACCGATAATCCAATTTACATACCAATAATCCACCCCTTCAAACTAGGCCCCAGTCTACTAACAGCACACGGTTTCATAGACAATCCGTACTATTCAAATACATGAGACTTTTGGGGTACATTCCAGAGCCAAACCACAATAGAACCATTTGTTAAAAAAAAAATCTGTATATTCTTTTCTTAAAACTCATTAATAATGTATGGTTCAATTCACAAGAAGGCTTAGTTGTTAATCTATTCTCACTAACACTCAGGTTAAAACTAACTTTAAAAGAGTAATCTTACTCTCTATAAATAATTTACTTTTGCATTTTTCCAATATATTTTAATGGCTACATTTTAATGGCTTTTTAACTAACAATAATAAGTATTAATTTGATTGGAAAATGCCATAAGTCTATCTTTCTCTGAGTATCAATGGGAATGTGTGTGTGCATGTTATGTGCTTTGTGTCTATAAGTGGTTATACACTGGAGAAAGAATAACCTCTTCAATAAATGATACTGGGAGAACTGGTTTAGCACATGTAAAAGAATGAATCCAGATCTATACCTCTTCCATTGTTCTAAAATCACATCAAAGTGGATCAAAGACCTAGACATTAAAACACAAGCACAGGGCTAGGCATTTGCTTAGCAACCTCCAAGGCAAGCACTAAGTACCTGAGTTCAATTCCCCAGCACCACATAAGCTGGGTGTGGTGGTGCGTGCCTGTAATCCCAGCACTTTGGAGGCTGAGGCAGGAGGACTGCGGTGAGTTCAAGGCCAGCCTGGGTTGTATAGTGAGCTCAGGACCAGCCTGGGCTGCAGAGTGAGACCCTGTCTCAAAAAACCAATATAAATAAATAAATAAAACACAAACATAGAACATTCTGGAGGACAAAATAGGTAAAACTCCTGAAGACATAGGCATGGGCAAAGACTTGCTCAATAGAACAGCCAATTCAAAAGAAATAACCTCAAGAATTAACAAATGGGATTACATCAAATTGAAAGCTTTTGTATGGCAAAGGAAACAGCAGAATGAAGAGAGAACCGACAGACTGAAAATTTTTTCCAGCTAGGAGAGGGGGCTAATAAATAGAAAATACAAAGAACTGAAAAAAGTAGAGCCTTCAGAATGAAAAATCCAATAAAAATGGACAATCAAAATGAATGTATAGTTCTTAGAAGTACAAATGACCAAAATGTTCAACATACTTAGCCACTAGAGAAATACAAATGAAAACTACATTGGGAAACCATCTTACCCCAGTGAGAATGTCTTCTATCTAGAACTCAATAGGCAACAGATTTTGGTGAGGATATGGGCTGTGGGGGCGAGGAGGGTCAGGGAGAGGGAACCCTGTTACATTGCTGCTGGGACTGTAAACCAGCACAACCATTATAAAAGCGGCATGGAGATTCTTCAAAAAAACTGAAAATTGATATCCCATTTGACCTAGAAATACCTCTATAGGTATCTTTCCAAAAGATCTAAAAACATCATATGACAGATACATGCATAACCATGTTCATACCAAGACATGTCAAATAGCTAAATCCTGAAAGATGCCAAAATCTCCATCAATGGGCCAATGGATAAAGGAAAGGTGGTATATTGCACAATGGAATACTACTCTGCAATAAGGACAAATAGAATTGTGTCATTTGTAGGTAAATGAATACAACTTGAGAACATTATTCTTAGTGAAGTGAATCAGACTCAGATTATCACGTGGTCTTTCCAAAATGAAAAACCTAGAGTATAAATAAATAATAGAGTCAAGTAGGCAAAATGTTGTGAATCAAGGGGGATGAGAGGCATTGGAAGAGCAAAAATGATGGAGGGTAAAGAAATGTAAAATTCATGTGATATATACATGAACAAAAATTTCAAATTTAATGTAACCATTGAGTATTTCAAATACATACTAATAAAAATAGGGAAAACAAATTTACTTTCTTAAATCTATTCAATACTTAAAATATATATACAATTAGGTTTTTGTTGCCAGACTGTTGACTACAAAAGATCGTAAGTTTTAAGTATTGTTAGTTTTGAGATTTGTTCAAAAAGACTAACTCTCCAGTAAGATAAACAGTGTGGGCAGTTACATTGTATATGGGAGGTGTGAACTATTGTTATTCAAGTTCCAGTAATTGCCTGGTGGACCTATCATTCCCATGTCAAACCCTGGGATGGAAAAGATCCGCAAAGACCCTAATCAATCAAAAAAAAAAAAAAAACAAAAACAAAAAACAAAAAAACTCTGAAAAGACCCTCCTCCTGCCATTGAGAATTCAACTCCTGAACTGCCATATTAAGTGGAGTCACTAAAGAGATTCAAACGGCCACCAGCCATCACTCCATATACATAATCCCTGTTTTGTCTAAGTCCATTTTATTCTTTCAGTACTTCCAGATAACTTGTCAGCTTTGCCAAGTAAGGAATCCATTTTTTTTTTTTTTTGCTTTCAGTTATCTTTTGTGTGATCACAAGCACCTCAGGATAGACAAACGCTGAAGTTAGTAATGAAGTAGGCTGTTCTCCACAATAAGGTGATCTCATATCTTAAGAGCTGCACAAGGAGAAACTGGTGTTGTTATTATTATTGTTACTATTTTTTGAGACAGGGTCTCACTCTGCAGCGCAGGCTGGTCCTGGACACATTATGGAACCCAGGCTGGCCTTGAACTCACAGAAATCCTCTTGCCTCAGCCTCCTGAGTGCTGGGATTACTGGTGTGCACCCCATACCCAGTTTATGTGGTGCTGGGGAATCGAACTCTAGTACTTAGTGCTTTACTTAGTGCTTGCTAGGCAAGCACTTCAACCACTGACCCATTCCTCCAGCCCATCTGGTGTTATTATTGAGGTAGAACTGGTAGTCCTGATAAGTCTGACAATGTCTCATGTTTTGCTGGGTTTGCATCAATAAATTATTTCTATGTCAAACCTCAAACCACCCTCTCATTCCCCACTTCAGAACTGGACTTTATCATCTACATGGTTAAAAAAAAAAAAGGCTTTCAATCTAGGGAATCAGTATTTTGATGATATTATTTTTTGGTCTCTGTCTAGTAAATTGCTGGTTACTATTCATTTCTTCTAGATTACGATCTATCAAGCGACATACGGCAGTCTACACAGAATATCGACAAACTAAACTTCTTGACTTCTACCGGGGGCCTCTAGACTACCATCCCATCAGCACAAATCCCTACCACCACAACAATGCCCTAATTACCCCTAACTCCACCGCGACAATCTGGAAGTAGGCAGCATTGTCACGACCCTAACTCCTTAGTGGTATTCAGAGTCAGAACATTCCAAGGGGGTTTATGACAGGAGGTAATGAGTGTATAGGCTGTGAGAGACAGGGGCTCCCGGAATGGAGAATTTACAGAAACACAAGATAACATCTGGCTCAGAATCTCTGAAATAACTTGCAGCCAACCACACCCTAAAACTCTTTATGGTTAAAACATGTTAATTAGCTACGAAAACTGTGTGAGTGCAGGTCTTTAAGAACAGAGGGCCTTAGCAACTGAGCTCTAATGACCAGCATGCTGAGTAAAATTGCTTTCTTCTTCAGCTTATATAAAACCTTAGACATAAATCCACATTGGAAACCCCTGAGGAGAACCCTTATTATTAGCAGAAGTTTCTATCTCCCTGTTCTTATTCCCCTCTGTCCTCATCATTACAAATAAAATATACATTTTTCAACTTGCCTTCTTTGTCCACAATTTTATTCCTTGACATCAGGAAACACAAACCTGGCACCAGCAGTACTCTAAGACCTCCTGAAACTGAGATAAAATAAACCTTTCTCTCCTTAAGTGGCGAGTGTCAGGTATTGTATGCTAGCAATGAAAAAGTAACTAAGACAGTGATGTAGTCAGGAATCATGTTGGGAAGAGCCTCAGTCTGAACTGCTTTGGGAGAAAGAAGCCAAAGATGGATCATACACGAGGGAATTTGGGAACACTTAACCGGTGATTGGAAAGGAGCTGGCACATGAGACAATCACAGAGAAGGGAGAGTAGGCCACTTAGTTCCTGAATGAACTGGGCACAGCAAGAGCAGATCCAGTAGGGTGGAGGGCCCCACCCAAGAGGGATAGAAGGCAGAATGGATAAGAGAGTTTTGCTGAGGGGCCTAGGTGTGAACAAGAGAGGTTGGAAGCCATGGGACTGTTAGATCCCCCTTGCTGCCTACCCTTAGCAGAGAATTTAGTGGGGTTTCAGCTCCCCTACCCACCCTCACACACATTCAGAGAAACGTGTCATCTTATCTCGAAGTGTGAGGTCCCTCAGGCAACACACACTTCCACAGATATGCACATGGGAAGGGTGGGGGAAGGTCTCATCACAGAGCAAAACCTGAACAGGGGGCCACGGCTGGCCAGTTGATTGCTGCTTCCTCCTCTCCCATATCTGGTAGAGAGTAGATGCTAACATCACAGGACAAGGAAAGAGAATACTTATTCAAACAATTCAACACAATGAAAAAATTTCTCCCATTTCATTAATATGAGACACAATTGTTACATTAAATGAGAATTTTGTGCACATATATACGGCAAAATCTTCATATTCCCTTGCTCATCCCATTTTATGCCCTCCCACTCCCTCATCTCTCTGACTCACAACATCTCCCCTATTTGATACTTATTTATTTATGCTCTGGGTTTCTTGTATTAGAACAAACATAGGATATTTAATCTTCTCTGGTCTGATTCACTTCACAAAGCATAATGAACTCAAGTTGTATCCATTTACAGACAAATAACACATATTTGTCTTTATGGCAGCGTTGCAGTAGTATATATATACCACATTTTAACTCATTTGACTATTGATAGATATTTTGGCATCATTTGTGGTTTAGCTATTATGAGCTGTGTTGGTATAGACACGAGTATGCATGTATTTCTGTTCTATGGTACTTTTGACTCTTTTGGAAAGTAACCTATTAGAGGCATTGCTGGGTCAAATGAAATTTCCAGTTTTTTTTTTTTTTTTGAGGATTGTCCATATTCCCCCCAGCTCTGTATCCTCATTAAAATCTGCTGCTTTTGGACTTCTAGATAGAGGCCATTCTCACTGGTGTAAAATGGTTTCTCAATGCAGTTTTAATTTGCATTTATCTAATGGCTAAAAATGTTAAACATTTTTTGTTGCATTTGCTGGCCATTTGTACTTCTTATGAGACATTATCTGGTCATTTCAATTGCCCAATTTTATTTGTATCTTTGTTTCTGAAGGGTCTATTTTTATTCAGTAATTTGTATATTTCATTATTAGCCCCCTCTACAAGGCATGGGCGATACAATGTTTTTTTCACTCTGTTCATTCTCTCTTATTCTGTTGTTCATTTTGCCCTACAGAAGCTTTATAATTTGGTATTATACCACTTGTTACTGTTTGAGCTTATTTCTTTTGAATTAGGTGTTCTATTGAGAAAGTCTTTGCCCTTGCCTATATCTTCAGTTTTATCTGTTTTGTCCTCTAGGATGTTTTGTGTTTCTGTTTTAATACCTAGGTCTTTGATCCACTTTGATTTGATTTTAGTAAATGGCAATAAGTGTGGTTGTAAATTCCTTTTCCTGCTTGTGGATAACCAATCCTCCCAGCACCATTTATTAAAGGTGCTGTCCTTTGTGCAGTGTATGTTTTTGACACCTTTGTTAAAGATCAGATAGCTCAGAGTACTTGAATTAATCTCTGCTTCCTCTGTTTGGTTCCATTGCTCAATCTGTCTGGTTTGGGGCCAATACTATATGGTTTTAATTATCGTTGTTTTGTAATATAATTTGAAGTCTGAAATCATAATGTCATCTGCTTTTGCCTTGTTGTTCAGGATTACTTTGACTTTTCTGGATCTGTTTTGGTTCCATATAAATTTTATGATTATTGTTCCAAATCTTGTGAAAAACATTGTTGGCATTTTGATAGGAATTGCGCTGTTATGTGTATATCAAATTTGACAATATAGCCATTTTGACAGTTAATTATGCCTATCCAAGGATAGGGGATGTCTATACGTTTCTTATCCCCCCCCCCCACACACACACATGATACACAATGGTTATATTGAGCTTAGGTGGTTTGTGCAAATACATATCACATTGCAATCCTTACCTTCTCTCTTTTTGGCTCTCCCTCTACCTTCCTCCCTTCCTCATTCTGCCTAATTCCCACTATCACACCCATTTATGTCCATTTTCTAGATTCCACTTTAATTCCTTTTTTCAACATAATGTAGTTTTCACTGTAGAGGTCCTTGACTTTCTTGCCTAGGTTTATCCTAGGTATTTAATTTTTTGAGGAGCTATTGAGATTGGGATTAGCCCTGTCAGGTCTTTCTCAGTGAGCTCATTGTCAGTGTAGAGGAATATTATTGATATTTTAAATTAATTTTTCATCCTGCAACTTGGCTAAATTTGGTAATTAGTTCTAAAGTTCTCTTGGTGCAGTTTTTGGGGGGTCTTCTATGTAGAGAATCATGTGATCTGCAAATGATAATTTAACTTCTTCCTTTCCAATATGTGTTTCATTTATTTCATTTTCTTGCCTGATTGCTCTGGCTAGAGCTCCAAGTACTATATTTAATAGGAATGGTGAGAGTAAACAGTCTTCTCATGTTCCTGATTTAAGGGGAAGTGCTTTCAATCTTACCTCATATAAATAATATTGGCAATACATGTGCTTTTTATAGCCTCTATCAGTCTGACTTATGGCTTCTCTGTATTTATTTTCATCAGACTTGTTATCATGAGTGAATGTTGCATTTTTGTTAACAGCTTTTTCTGTATCTCTGGAAATTATCATGTGATTTTTGTCCTTTCTTTTGTTTATATGGCATATTATGTTAATTGATTTACATATGTTGAACCATTTTTGCATCCCTGGCATGAAGACAACTTGATAATGTTGTATATTTTTTTTAGTAATTTGTTGAATTTTATTCACCAGTATCTTATTGAGGATTTTTGAGTCTATATTTATCAAGGAGATTGGCTATAGTTCTTGTTCCTAGTTAAGTCTTTTCTGGTTTTGATATCAGGGTAATGCTAGTTTCCAGAGAAGAGTTTGGCAATTTTCCTTCCCTTTCAATTTCATTGAACACCCGAAGAGGTATTGACAATAGCCCTTCTCCAAAGTACTGGTAGGGGGGCTGGAGAAATAGCACAATGTTCAGAGTGCTTGTCTAGCGAGTGGGAATGCATGGGTTCTATTTTCTAGTACCTCATGAGCCATTAGTGATGGCACACATCTGTAATCTCACCATTTGGAAGACTGGGACAGGAGGATTGCTGTGAGCTAAAAACCAGCCTGGGCCACATAGTGAGTTTAAGAGCAGCCTAGGCGACAGAATGAGATCCTGTCTCAAAAAAATAAACCGCTGGTACAATTCTGCAGTCAATCAATCCAGTTCTGGACTTTTCTTTGTGAGCAGAGACTTTATTACTGCCTCAATTTTCATACTTTTTTATGAGTCTATTCTGGGTTTTTATATCTACTTGTTTCAATTTCGGCATCTTATATGTATCTAGAAATTTATCCATGTCTTCTAAATTGTCCATTTTTTTTGAGTGTAAGTTTTTAAAATAGTTCCTTATATTTCTCTGAATTTCAGGAATGTCCATTATAATTTCATATTTTTTCATTTCTAATTACATTGATAGGGGCTTTTTCTTTCCTTCTTTTGCTTAGCTTAGCTAGTTATCAATTATATTTATTCTTCTGAAGAACCAACTTTACAATTTGTTGGTCTTCTTCAGTTTCAATTTCATTAATTTATGCCCTGATCTTTATAATTCCTTTTCTTCTACTACTTTTTGATTTAGATTGTTCTTGTCTTTCAAGAACCTTGAGATGTCTTATTAAATTATTTATTTAGGATTGCTCTAATGTTTTGATGTATACATTCATCATTATACATTTCCCTCTTGGCACTGCTTTCATTGTGTCCCACAGGTTCTGGTATGATTTGCTTCTACTGTCATTTGACTCTAGGAAGTTTTGAATATCTTCCCTGATTTCCTCGGTCGTCCATTGTTTGCTTAATAATAGATTATTTAGTTTCCATGTACTTGTATAGTTTTTGTAGTTTCTTTTGCTATTTATTCCTAGTTTTATTCTGTTATGATCCCAAAGTACACAATGAATTATTTCAACTCCTTCGCATTTACTTAAAAATTTCTTATGACCTATAATATGTTCTATTTTGAAAAATGACTAATGTGCTAAAAAATTCTATTCTTTTGGCATTGGATAGAACACTGTATATATCAGTTAAGACCAATTGTTTCATAGTGTAGCTTAATGTTAACATTTCTTTGTTAGCCTTTTGTCTAGTTGGTCTCTCTCTCTGTTATAGTGGGGTATTGAAGTCCCAGGCAAAAATCGTACTGGAGCCTATTTGTTCTTTCATTTCTACTAATTTTTTGTTTTACAGATTTGAGTGCTTTGACATTGAGAGTATATATATATATATATATATATATATATATATATATATATATATTGATAATTGTGACATCTTCCTTTTGGATTGTTTCCTTAACCAGCATATAATGCCCGTTTTTGTCTCTTCTGATGTCTATTGTCTAGAAATATGTTCTGTCTGAGAACAGTATAGCTACCATTGCTTGTTTCCTGAGTCCAGTTGCATGAAGTATTAATTTTCATCCTTATTTTTTCAGACTCTGTGTTTCTTCATGGGTACAATGTGTCTCTTGCAAGTGACAAGTTAGTAGTCATTCTTTTTTGATCCAATCAGCCAAATTGTCTCTTTTCATAGAAGAGTTGAAACCCTTAATCTTGAGAGTTCTTACAGTGATATATTTAGTACATCTTGTCATCATTATGAGGCTTCAATGTTGAATATTTATTCTATATTATTATCATTTGATTCTCCTCTTTTTGTTGTTTTCTTTTCTCAGTGGTGCTCTTGGTCTTCCTATGTTGGTCTAAGATTCCTTTAAATACTTTCTGCAATGTTGGTCTAGTGGTCATAAATTTCTTTACATTTTCTTTATCGTGAAAAATTGTAACAGTTTCCACTATTTTGAAGGATAGTTTTTCTGGATGCAACAATCGGGGTTGACACTTATTTTCTCTTAGCTGATGAATAATTTTGCTGTATGGCGTTTAACCTTTAAAGTCTGTGTTGAGAAATCTGCAGTTATTCTGATGGGTTTGCTTGGTAGGCAACTTTCTGTTTCCCTCTTACATTTTTTAGTGTTCTCTATTCGTATTGAGAGTCTAGGATTTCAATTTTGATGTCATGCACAGGCTCTTTTCTGATCAAGGTTATTTGGTGTTCTATACCCCTTTATTAGCTCAATGTTAATCTCCTTCCCTAGAAGAGGGAATTTTTTTCTATAATTCCATTGGAAACATTTCTTTTATGTTATTGTGGTTTGGATCTGTAATGTCCCCTCAAAGACTCATGTATTTGGGTGTTATGGACTATTTATGGAACCATGTGCTGTTAGGAGATTAAATTCTGGTCTGGAGAAGTGGAAAATGAGCATGTAATGGATTATAGGTGTGTGGTGAAATAGAGGCATGTGATAAATTATAGATTTCAGGCATGTGGATTGGATTACAGGTATGTGGTGAGGGCTTAAACTTGGAAAGAGGTGGAGCCAGAAGGGGTAGATCACTGGAATGGGATCTGAAAATACATATGCTGCTTCTTGCCTTCCTTTGGGAACTTGACTTGACTGGATTTGATGGGACTTGGCTTCCTGTTTTCAATGCTGTGAGGAGCGGCCTCTGGCACCTCCACCTCTGCCATGTGCTTCCACTATTGCCAGCCACTCATGAATGGACTGTGTCCTGAAACCATGAGCTAAAATCAATCTTTCCTTGCCCTAATTTGTTATATCAGGTTTTGAGGCACAGCAACAAAAATGTAACTAAAACAAACCTTTTTTGTTGTCCTCAATTTTTTTGCATTCCCATAATTAAATGGTTGTTTCTCTTTTAGGCAGCCATGAACTGTTGCAACTTGTCTTATTTTCATTGATTATACGTTTCAATTTGTCAACCTTATCCTGAAGATTTGATAATCTTTCTTCAAAATATTCCAACCCATTTCCCATGTGTTATGTAAATTTTTCGTATCATGTAGTTCAACATGGAACACTTTCAGTCTTTCTACTTCTCTGCTGAAATATTCCTTCATTTCTTGCATTGTCTTTTTTATCTTTTTATTTGCCTTCTTTATAATCACTAAGCTTTTTATCTATTAAGAGTGTTGTTTGTTTGATTAAATCCTCTTGAACTTCTGAGCATCTCTTTCATTTTAAGCATATTTTGTTTGAGCTCTTTGTCCAGTAGATCCTCATGTTTTCTGACTTCCTTTCCTGTAAGCTCTAATACCTAATGGCACATGATATCAGTTTCTGGGGAATCAACTATTTTTGTAAGAGACTTTATGCCTCAGCTTCCCATGATTCTATTTCTGTGGATTGAAGGTCAGGTAGTATTGACAAACTTGCTTCTTCTATGGAGATTTTTTTCCTTTATTTTTTTGAATTTCCTTAAATTTATTCAAATATTAGTATTTACGTATTTACTCAGCAATTAATTTTGGAGGTCTCCTCAATGATCAGGCTTCTGCTGGTTACCAAATCTCATTCACTTTTTGGTGAAGGAGGAACAGATTAGTGAACTGTATGTGGTGTATGAAGATTTTTTGGAGCATATATTGGAATTCAAGATCAATGTCTATGCCATCATCCACAGTTCGAACAAAAATCTATGATAAAATTATAATCTAAGACAAAACATTATTGACAAAGCCTAATAAGAAGTTTATTACTACAATTATTCTTCCATTAACATTAAAAAGCATACTATACACCATCTATCTAAATAAACCTAATAGTGCTTTTCTGAAATGTTCCACTAATAGCAGCACTATATTACCATCAAAAGTAGTCCTTTATATTGCTTGCCTAGGCTAAATCAAACTACCAGAACTTATCAACCCTTAATAGGCTCCAACCACTATACCTACTTTATCAGTGAGATGAATATCCATATTAATGATTAATGTTAATACATACCAGCTGTAGACATATCACAACGAGTTATCGACTCATGAAACCATTCCATTTTTTTTGGAGACAGGATCTCATTCTGTAGCCCACGTTAGCCCTGAACTCACTGTGTAGACCATGCTAGCCTTGTACTCATAGCAATCCTTCTGCCTCAGTTTCCCAAATGCTGGGATCACAGGCATGCACCACCATGCCCAGCTTATGTGATTCTGGGAAATCAAGCTCAGGACATTGCACTTCCCAGGTAAGCACTTTAACGACTGTGTCATTCCTCAAGCCCCTCCATTCTTAACATTAGGTGTGTGATCTATGCTACTGTCTCTGCCAATTACATACTAACATATTAGAAGATTAGTTGAAGGTGACACTAAATTATTGTTGATAATATAGAATGAAACATACCTTAACAATCTATGTCTAGCTAAATAGGATGCAATTACTGTTTCCCAAAATGTCAAACTGTATGTAGTTAACAAAACCTAACAATAGTGTTAATAAGAGTGATCGAAGTAGGGAGAGAGCCGATTGAGACTATGTGTTAGCATTAGAAATGTGATAGAAAACAGAATAGAGTTAATAGATGGAGAAAATCATGTCAGAGCTCTAGCCCCAGATCAGTAGTAAGCAGACATTCTTACATAATAGAGACAAAAGTAAGAAGAAACAAGGAGAGTTATGAATGAAATAGAAAAAAGTCTCCAAAATGTGTAGAAAGGCTCTCAGAAAGGGCATAAAGATCTACTTTGAAAGAAGTGCAAACACTAACAACAGAAATAGAAAAAAAGGGAAAGGAAAAATGGAAGAAAACAGAGAAAAACCATAATTCAATAGCAGAAGTAATGCAAGTTCAGTATACCATTGAAACAAGCCTAAAATCTAAAAAATTACCACATTATATCATTTGAATATGAAATGTCCTCACTCAAGATCTTTAGTCCTGAAATGGAGGATACAACCAATTCCCTTCATATTTCTGTGTCCCAGTCTGAAAAAAATATCCTGCTGTGAATTACTTCCTGCCACTCCTATGTGGTTGGATTGAGTGAGTGCAGCACAGCCATATGTCCAAAAGTGTTTACACTCCTCCCCCCCCGTGCAAACCACACCCAAGTATCTGAGTCTTCTCATACTTGTGATGTGGTGGGGTAATGGTGGGGGGTTGCAACCCCTGATTCCACAGACCTGATCTGGTTGGGCTCAAATCTTTCAGGAGGATCCCTATTTTCATTCCCCCCTCTATTGCCAGCACTCTTCTCTTCCTAATGACCAGCAAAGAAGGTCCCCAACTTCTCTGGAGTATGATTTTCAACAGTCCATCTCCTGAGAGAGCTTACAATGTATTTCCAGCTTTCCTCTTTAATCCTGCCAGCAGCCGCTGACTGTGAGCACTGTGCCTTCAGTCCTACAGTTCCCAAGCTCTGAGGTCTTATAATCAGAGCATCTCCACACCACAATCTGAGTAACTCAGTGTTCTAACACACTGCAGCCAATGGCCACTGTTCAGGAACACAGCCACAAAATTGTTTAGTACCTTGTAGGTTGCCCTTAATGCAATTCTCCCATACGATCAAGCTTTCAGTCCATGGGCTAGATGAGCAGGACTACCCTCTGCAGCTCTAGGCCCTGCCTGTGAAGCCTGACCCTAGGCCCTTTCCTTGTCTGGGAGCTTGAGCTCATCTGCTCATGATCACTACCACATTTCCTCTGGTCCTGTGGTCACCATTCAGTTCCAGCTGATCCTCTGCCTTTCTGGGCTAAGCCATAGATGAAATTCCTTTACTAAATCTGTTTTCCAGCCAAATCATGAAGAACCACTGACAAAATGATCCTATACTGTTGCCATCTTGGCTCCACCCAAATGAAAATGTTTGGCCTCATCTCAATTATTCTTTCTGGCTTATTTTTCAGTCACCAACCTTGCTGTATTTAATTTTTCATTCACTAAATGTGCAAATACTCAGGAAAGAAGCAAAATGTTAGTCACTAAGGAGACACCCAAGCCTGATAGCTGAGTAGGCTAAAAACAATTATAAATATCAAAAGATTAAAAAATAAAAAACATAATCTAATGAAAAAATATTCACCATAGAGACAAAGTTTTTTTTTTTCCCTTAACCCTAACTGATCTAAAATCCTTAGGAATAGAATCATTAAAAAACTTGGTACGGAGACACGGTAGAAATGCCTAACTCCTAAGAAACTGACATCATGACCCCTAATATAGAAGAATTTATAAGAAAGGAAGTAAAAAATTAGTGGAGGGTCAGGGGTATAACTCAGTGATTAGAATGCTTACCTCGGAAGTTCGGGACCCTGGGTTTGATCCTCCAGCACCACTTAATAAGAGAGTGTAGTGGCACATGCCACTAATCCCAGTACTCGGGAGGCTGAGGCAGAGGATTGCAATGAATTGTAGGCAGGCCTGGGCTCATAGTAAGTTTAGGAGCAGCCTGGGCTACAGATCAAGATCCCGTCTCAAGAAAAAAAAAATGAGTTGACAAAAGTTAATATAGTCAAAAAATATACATAAACAAATGCAAGAGATATTTGCTGAAATTAAATAAGAAACTACTAAGCAAATCATAATCTTAATTGACTAAAAATTTTAATGAATTTATAAGACACACACACACACACACACACACACACACAAAAGCTGACTGAGAAAAACATGTCAATGCAAGAGGAAGGAATGTTTTGGTATGGAAGTAGAAAATTCTAAAAGAAACCAAGCTGAAATATTTAGGATATTAAAAATTCAACTGAAAGCATGGGAAGCTAGATCAAGTATTTTAAGGCCAGAATGTTAGACGCTGAAGACAAGGTTGATGAATTAAATGATGTTTTCAGGGTTACCCTCAAAACTACAAGGCACCAAGGGCAACTCCAAAAGAACCAATCTCAGAATTATGGGCATGAGAGAAACATCAGAGGATAACACAAAATGTATAAACAGTTATTTTACAAAGTCATGGCAGAAAACTCTTAAATCTAGTAAAAGATATTAATCTGGAGAAAAATAATATTGAGGTACAAGAAGCATATAAAACATCAAATAACCCTCACCAGAAAACAAACATACCACATCACATGCTAATCATAAACCCAGAAATTTAACAGAAAGGGAGAATATTAAAAGCAATAAGAGAAAGCAGACATTATTCTACCAATGCAAGCTCATAAGAATACTGTTGATTTCTCAACACAAATCTTCAAGGGCAAGTGATTCTTGAACAAAATCTTTCAAACTCTAAAAGAAAGCAAGTTTCAACCCAGGCTGTTGTACCTGGAAAGTTTATCCCTCAAAACTGAAGAACTAAATTTTTTGAGGGCACAGAAACCTTAAAGAAATTTATGACCACTAGATTAACATTGCAGAAAATACTTAAAGAAAATTTTAACAGAGACAGGGAGAACAGCAGCACCAAAGAACTTGAAAGACAGAAAAAAATTAAAATAAAAAAAGATAATGACATAATTCAGCACACATATTAAAATAACTCTCAATGCTAATGGTCATAAGTTGCCAATCAAAAGAAATTTGACAGATTGGACAAAAAAAAATCAAACCCAGCCATTTGTTACCTACAAGAGACATATTTGACCCACAAAGACAAACAAAAAATATGGAAAGTAAAAAAATGGAAATTAACACTCCATTCAACTGGAGACTGAAAACAACCTGAGTAACCATGCTCTTATCAGAGATACAGCCAATTTGAAGTCAAAATAGATCAGAAGAGGCAAAGATAAACACAATACACTGGTAAAGGGAACAAACCAACAGAAGGAGCTCACAATTGGAAATATATATGCAAACAAAGACTGTTAGACATAAAAGATCAAATAGATTCCAGTATAAGTATAGTAGAAAACTTCAATACCCTACTCTCAAAAATAAACAGGTTATCCAGTCAAAAACATCCACAATGAAATATCAGAAGTAACCATATCATAGAACTAATGGACCTAAAAGATACCTATAGTGTTTCACCCAACATCAAGGAAGTACACAATTTTTCCTCAGAAGCACATGGAACTTTTTCAAAAATAGATCATAGCCTTGGCCATAAGATATACTTAAATAAATACAAAAAATTGAAATAATGCTCTGCCTACCTCAAATCATGACACAAACAATCAAAAGCAAAAGAAACTACAAAATATATATGAACACATGGAGATTAAATAATAAATTATTGAACAAGTAACACATCACAGAAGAAGACAGAGAAAAAAATTTAAAAATTCCTAGAGTCAAACAACAATGGAAGCACATCATATCAGAATCTATGGGAAACAATGATAGAAACACTAAGAAGGAAATTTGTAGGTATGAATGCATACACTAAAAAAGTTAAACAAATCTCGGACAAATAATGTAATGATGCAGTTCAAGTTCCTAGAGAGGCAAGAAAAACCCAAATTTAAAAGGGGTAGAAGGAAAGATACTATAAAAATCAATGCAGAAATTAATGAAATAGACACTAAAAAGCAATACAAAAATCTGTGAATCAAAGAGTTGGTTCTTTGAAAAGATAAATAGGATTTATAAATCCCTATCTAAACTCATCAAAAGAAGGAAAGAAAAAATTCATATCAATGCAACTAGAAGTTAAAAATGTAGGCTGGGGACATAGTTTAGTTAAAGCAGTTGCCTAGTAAGCACAAGTCCCTGGGTTTGATTCTCTAGCACCACATAAGCTCTGAATGGTAGTACATGCCTATAATCCCAGTATTTGGGAGGCTGAGACAGGAGGCTTGTTATGAGTTTGAGGCCAATCTGGACTACTTAGTGAGTTCAAGACCAGCCTGGACTACAGAACAAGAACTTGTCAGAATAGGTGAAATTGCAAAAAACGCTACTAAAATTCAGGATTATAAGAAACTATTTTGAAAAATTATATGCCACTAACTTTGAGAACCTAGATGAAATGAGTAAATTCCTGGATACATATAAGATACCAAAACCGAACTAAGGAGATATAAAAACCCTGAATAGGTGAATAACTGGAGATAAAATTGAGGCAGTAATAAAGTTTCTACCAGTGAAAAGACCAGGACCTTATGGATTCACCACAGCATCTTAGCAGAACTTCAAAGAAGAGCTAACATCAATGCTTCTCAAACTTTTCCGTGATATTGAAAGGGAAGGAGCATAATTGAACTCTTTCCTGGAAGCTAGCATTAACTTAATTCCAAAACCAGATGAAGTCTTAACAAAATAGAACTATGGGATGATATTTTTGGCCAATACAGATGCAAAAATCTATATTAAGATATATGCAAACAAAATGCAACAATCATTATCATAAAGTTGGCTTCATCTCAAGAATGAAAGAATGGTTCAACATATGTAAATCAATTAATGTAATATACCACACAAGCAAAAGTAAGGGGAAAAATCACATCATCATCACAATAGATGCAGAAACAGCATTTGACAAAAATCCAACATTCATTCATGATTTTAAAAATGTTTCTTTTTACTTGTTTTATTAATATATATATGTGAACATAATGTTTACATTGAACTTGAGTATTTTGTGCACATATATATCACATCAAAGTTACAATCCATTCCCCTCCCCCTTTTTTACCCTCCCACAACATCCCCCTCTCCCCTAACTCTTACTATCACACCCATTTGGTTTTTTTTTTTCTAACATATCGCCTCCCTTTCTCCTTCCCACCCTCTCACCCCTCTTCCTTTGTCTTGCCACAAAGTCCATCTTCTTACTTTCTTCATGTCTCTTGCATTCTTTATGATTTGGTTTTCTCATATCAGATAAACCATATAATATTTAATTTTCTGTGTCTAATTCATTTCACTGAACACAATGGTCTCAAGGTCCATCCATTTTCCTAACAATGACTCGAATGTGTCATTCTTAATGGAAGAGTAATACCCGATCGTGTGTGTGTGTATGTGTGTGTGTGTATGTGTACACACCATATCTTTTTTATTCAATAATTTGTATTCAGGCATATTGGCTTCTTCCAACATTTGGCCATTATCAAGTGTGATGCTATTCAAAAGACATTCAGGTTATCATTACATCAATCAGATTTCTTAGGCTAAACTTATATCAAACACTGAACAAATGAATCACTACATTGGACTTCCGGTCAAGATAGTGGCTGAGTAATACAACTGCACAATGTCTCCTTGTGGAACCACTTAAAAAGTTGAGAATGTAGTCAAAAACCTCCTATTCAATGTAGGTAGGAGAGGGAGGAGTGCCCCAGCAATTGAAAGGGGGCCAGGGCCAGGAGAAGATCAGAAATCCTGAAGGAACATTGGAAGTGGGGGAAAAATACAACAGCCCAGGAAGCCGCCCCAGGCTTACTGAAAACAGTTGGGAGCTGCCGGCATCTTCAGACAGGAAAGCCAGCTTGGAGTCCAGAAGCCATGACTGAACTAGGAGAGGAAGGAGCGACCTAACAACTGAAAGAAGTTCATGGGAAGGTCAGAAACCCTGAAGACATATTGGAAGTGAAGGAAAAGAGAAGCCGACTGAGTGCAGCCCTGAACTGCTAGCATCCAGAGCTGGAGGGAAGCATGGAGACCAGGAGAAGCGGAGATCAGGAGAAGTGGGAATAGTCAGCAGCTGGTGCTTCAGCCTCCAAAACAAGTCTGCGGGTAGTGCATACTACAAATGCAGTGTAAAATTCCCCCAGAAAAGGCCTCCTGGAGCCTACATCAGAAGCAGCACTCGGCAGCCATAACTGGCAATGACATAAGCAGGAACCATTTTAAAAAGGAGCACTAGACTGAATTAGAGTAAAAGAATGCTCAGAAGAGTGTGCATCAAGGTTTTGGGGTCACTCTTAAACAGTGCGTAGGAGGAAATTGGCACAAGACACTGTTGTGGAGAGGAGAGAAAGGCAGTGGACCTCCTGAATGGCTGGGTGTACTTGGACTACCTCAGATGGTGGAGAGCCCCACCTTCAGGGTAGGGAAGCAAGAGCAGGTGGGAGAGCTTTGCTGAGGGTGTTGGGGATGATCATAACACCTCAGAGGCCATCAGGCTGGTAAGTCCTCCCTCACTGCCTACTCCTCGCACAGAACTCAGAGAAATTTCAGCTCCCGCCCACACACACACCATCATAGCTGTTCAAAGAAACCTGTCAGCTAGGCCTTTAAAGTGAAGTCCCTCAACGACAGAAACATGGGAAGAAGACAAGGCAATAGGACACACACAGAAATGCCTGAGACCACAGAAACTAATGTCAGTGTCATGGGCCCTGAAAGAGTGGAACTCACAGGGAAGACAGTCAAAAAGCAAATAAATAAGTTGAACAACCAGTTCAAACAAGATATTCTCAAAGAAATTCAAACCTCCATTCAGTTGTTAGGGAGCTCCTTCCTCTCCCAGCTAAATTGAACAGGCAGTTTTTATTAATTATAATTTCAACTTTTAAGTCATTCTACAAGGAAACATTGCACAGGTCTGTATACTCGGCCGCCATCTTTAACAGATGTCAAAAATACTTTTAAAGTACATATAGAATGACCTTATCTCCAGGTCACAAAAGCAATTTATAACAATTAACTGCCAATATGGGTGAAAACTGAAAACATTCTCCTAAAATTGGGAACAAGACAAAAGTGTTTAGTCTCACCACTTCTGTTAAACATAGTACTTGCAGCTTTATGCGAAACAATCAGAATGAAATAAAGAGGATACATATAAGAAAAGAAGTCAGACTATTGTTATCTGCAAATGTCATGATCCTTTACATAGAAAACCCCCCAAAATGGCACAGCAGTTAACACACTTGCCTTGCAAGCGTAAGACTCTGAGTTCAATTCCCCAACACCATATAAAGCTGGGCATAGTGGTGCACACCTGTAATCCCAGCACTGGGGAGGCTGAGGCAGGTAGATTGTCCTGAGTCCAAGGCCAGCCTAGGCTACACCAGTGAGTTCAGGACCAGCCTGGTCTACAGAGTGAGACCTTATCTCAAAATAAAAAAAAAAAAAAGAAAAGAAGAAAATTCTTGGGACTAATAAAGAAATTCAGCCAAGTTGCAAGTCATAAAACCATTACCTAAATCACTAGCATTCTTGCACAGCAACAATGCAATTGCTGAGAAAGAGATCAGGAGAACAATAGCATTTGGAGTAGCCTTTTAAAAATCCTAGGAATTGTCCTAGCTAAGGAAGTGAAGAAACTCTATAATGAAAACTACAGAACTCTGAAAAAGGAAATTTAAGAGCATTTTAGACAATGGAGAGACGTCTCTGATACTGGATAGGCAGAATCAAAATTGTCAAAATGATCATAATACCAAAACTGACAAACAGATTCAGTGCAATCCCAAAGAAAATACTAGCTTTCACATATCTAGAAAAAGCAATTCAAAATTTTTTTGAGACAGGGTCTTGCTCTGTAGTCCAGTCTGGTCCTGAATTCACTAGGTAGCCCAGCCTGGTCTGGAACACATGGCAATCCTCCTGCCACAGCCTCCTGAGTGCTGGGATTATAAGCATGCACTGATCCTAGTATTTATATGGAATCAGAAGACACCCAGAATAGTCAAAATAATCCTTAGCAACAAGACAAAAGCAGGAGGCAACACAACACTGAACATAAAGTTATATCACAAATCAATGGTGATCTTAAAAAATCCCACAAGATATTGGCACAAAACTGGATACAGTTTGGAACAGAATTTAGAATAGAACCACAACCCTGCATACCCTCAACTCTTGGACAGAGGAGCCAAAAACATTAAGTGTATATTAGAGAAAAAAATGTCTCTTGAGAAATGATGCTGGGAATGGTTATCAACACACAGAAGAATGGAACTTGACTCACATCTTTCATCATGTACCAAAAACAAATCAAAATGGATCAAAGACTTAGCTAGTTATTAAGACTGATCGAAACTACTGGAAAATAAAACAGGCAAATCCATTTAAGACACAGATGTAGGCAAGAACTTTCTCAACAAATCATGTCTGTGCACATGAGAGGACACCAAGAATTACCAAGTGGGATTACATCGAATTTAAAAGTTTTGGCACAGCAAAGGAAACAATCAACAGAGTAAAGAGAGAACTGAGAGAATGGGAAAAAATTCTTGGCATCTATTCTTCAGACAGAGAACTATCTTTTAGAATACACAAAGCACTGAAAAAGATAGACTACCCAAAATAAAAGGCTCAATAAAAGAGAGGGGAATTAAAAAATATATACAGTCCTCAGGAGAAGTACAAATGACCATTAATACATGAAAAATGTTCAGCATTTGTAGTATTAAAGAAATGCAAGTCAAACAATATATTAAAGTTTCATGTTGCTCCAGTAAGTAAGATTTTTATTAAAACCTCAAAACAAACAAACAAACAAACAAACAAACAAACAAAAAAAACAAAGAACCCAACAAAAACTTCCAAGGTTGACGGAATTGTTAACTGGCCCAACTATCATGGAACTCAGTATGAAAATTCCTCAAAAAAGTGAATATTGACATCTTATTGGACTCAGCCATACCTTTTCTGGGTATCTTCTCAAAAGAGTTAAATACATCATATAATAGTGATACATGTGTACCCATGCTTATAGCAGCAAACTTGTAATAGGTTAAATCCTAGAAGCTATCAACATGCTCATCAAAAAATGAATGAGTAGAGAAAATGTGGTGTAAGTTCACATGGAGCACTTCTCTGCCATTAAGAAGGTTAAACTTAAGTTATTTATAGGAAAATAGGTTCACCTTGAGACCACCATGCTTAGAGAACTGAATCGGGCACGAAAGTTGAATATCTCGTGGCTTCTCTAATATAAGATAACAGAACTGTAAAAAAGTAAAAGAAAAAATAAAAGAGTGATGGTGAAAGTAGGAAGATAGGATTTTTCTGGAGAGGGAAAATGATAGTAGGAATGAGGAAGAAGAAAGGGGAAAGAGAAGTAAAAGTAATCAAGATGCAACATGTAATTGTACCAAATTCTCAAGCTGATTGTTATCATTATGACCTCACATACATAATAATAAAAAAGAACCTTAAAATGTCATATGTGTATACATTAATTCCTCCAGTTGAATGTAATTATTATATATTGCAAATGTATACTAATAATAACTGGGGAAAAGTGAATGCGCAATCCAGGAGGCCTCCCAGAGTGCTGTGATTATAGGCTTGTGCTACTGGGCTAGGAGGGTTTTGTTTATGTGATAAAATGCTTCAAATTCATTATGGTGGTCTGGGGGTAGAGCTCAGTGGTTAAAGCACATGACCAGCAAGCACAAGGCTCTGGATTCAATTCCCCAGCACCATGTAAACTGGGCGTGGTGGCACTCACCTGTAATCTCAGCACTTGGGAGACTGAGGCAGGAGGATTGACATGAGTTCAAAGCCATCATGGGCTACATGGTGAGTTCAGGACCAGCCTGGACAACAGAGCAAGACCCTGCCTTCAAAAATAATTATTTTGGCAATAACTATTCAATTTTGTGAATATACTAAAATAACTTAATTGTACCTTTTAAATGGGTGAACTATATGCTATGTAAAATATATCATGATTGCAATAAATTTTTATTTAAAAAGCCTAGAATTATTTCAACCAAGTACTGATTAATCATGAGATTAGCAAAGTTTTTGTTCTCCCAAAACAATTATCAGTATTTAAATATCTGAAAAATGTACTTGCTCCTGAGGTTTAATAATTTCAGTTTACTGTTCATTGAAAAATGCAGAATCAAATATAACGTCTTTTATATTTCCTGTGTTCTACAGTTTTACTTTTCTTTTGCTAATATAATTCATTAATGTGGTTTTATGAGCTCTCATATCAACAACAAAAAATAAATAACACAATATTTTAAGTGTGATTCATTATTAAATAGTCTATTGAATCTTTGTGAATTTCCTGCTCAGCAAATCTCTCCCCACATTTTTGGGTTCAGTGGGATTTTTAAAAAACCTTTTTGATGCTTTTGTAAATGAAATTGGGTTTTTTATTTTTTCTTTTGCATTTAAGATTTATGTATTCTACATTTTGTTAGTGCGTATTGGTTATACCGATTCACTGTTTCACTCTGGGAGACTTGTACCGCATGTAATGTGCTTTAACCATTTCCCTCCCATCATAACCATAGGCTTTTTAATGAGTTATTACTTGATATCCAGGAATAAGTATTTCAATCCTGAGAGTGTAGCTCAGCAATAGGAACCTGCCAAACATACACAAAGCCCTCGGTTTAATTGCCAGCACCAATAATAATAATAATTTCCTTACGCCAATTGGTGGCACATCAGGACTAATATAGAAAAATTGGAAAGCCAGGTGTGGTGATGCATGCTTGTAATACCAGCACTCAGAAGGCAGAGGCAGGAGGATTGCTGTGAGTTTCAGACCAACTTGGGGTACATAGTGAATTCAAGACCAGCCTGGGCTACACAGTGAGACCTGCCTCCAAAAAAAAAAAAAGACAAGTTGGGTTAAACAAATAGAACTAACATTTTTTAAAAAATTTCTCTAATGAATTAAATCAATGTTGATCCATCTATACCACATTATTAGATTGTTAAAATTAAACATAAAGATTAAAAATTGATTATTGAGTGAGAATTTTTGCTACCAAGCAGGAAACTCAATACAGTACAGTGTCTGGGTAAGTTCGGGGGTATGAGATTGAAACGGTGGGAACAGAGCAAGTGTTTTGGTGGTGGAATACTAGGACTTGATCCTGAAAGTACTTTAAAGCTACTGCCTCAGACTATTTTTATTTTTAAAATTTTATAATATGGTTTCTCTAAGTTGCACAAGGTAGCATTTGAAATTTCAATCCTCCTACCTCAGCCTCCTGAGTATCTGGAATTATAGGTTTCTGCTATTGTGCCTGGCCAGAGTACCACTCTTTTCTGTGGCACTGAAAATCAAGCCTAGGGCCTTCTCATTGAGCTACGTCTGCAGCCTGTTTGTTTGTGATTTTGAGACAGGGTCTTCGTAAATCCTTAAGTCACTCAGTCTGGGCTCAAACTTGTGATTGTCCTGTCTCAGTCTCCCAGGATGCTGAGATTATAGGCCTGTGCCACTGAGCTCAGCTCAGAGTAAGACTTTTTAAAGTCAAAACGCATCAAACAGTATCTGTTTAAGAAATTAAAGGTTTCTAGGGTCTGGGCTGTGGCTCAGTGGTAGAACACATGCCTGGAATGCAAAAAGCCCTGGGTTTACTCCCCAGAACTGCAAAAATAAAAATGAAAAAAAGGGAGGGAGGAGGTAGATAAAAGGGCATGCAGGCAGAAAGGAAGAAAGAAGAAAAAGAGAAAGAAGACCTTCAGAGTCAATAGGAAATGTGTGGGTTTGTGGGTTAAGTAAGCATTTGGCAGGATGGAGATGGGCCACTGTTAAAATAAGGCGCTTTTGGATTATGGCAGCTAGTGCATCAGCCTGAACCATGTTGGCTGGCCAAAATGTCCCTTGGGAGACGAAGCCATTTTAATGGGTAGTGGCAGGCATTATAATAAATGGAACAGAAACTATTAGTATTGCTGTTGTAAAATGTGTATGTGTTTGCTGGTCTATGGTGTAAAATGCATTTTTTCCCATAGTTATGGTCAAAAAAGTTCAAAATTTACTGAAGTGTACTATGATTTTTGAGGTTTTTGTCTCAAATTTTTGTGTGTGTGTTTATTTACTTATTTATGTATGCATGACTGGAGAACTGAACTCAGGGCCTTTGAAGTGAGTTGCATCCTCAACTCCTTTTTATTTTTTTAAAATTTATTTTGGCACAAGGTCTAACTATGTCTCTAAATATCCCAGGTTGGGCTAGAAATTTATGATCCACCTGCTTCGGCCTTTCAAAGTGTGGGAACCACAATTCCTGGCTTCATTTTTTTCTGTTTGCTTGAGACAAGCTCTTGCTAAATCGCTCAGGGTGGCCTCAAACTTGGACCTTTTATAATAAGTCATTCTTATAATAAAAATTCAAATTGTTTGCAAGGATGTGAAGTGAAAGTCTGTCTCTCTGTCCCATTTTCATTCACCTAAATCAGAATCTGTATTGTAATTATTTGTGAGGAAATACACCTTGGCAGTTGGGCCTTTCACACTATTTTCTCTGATGCTCTAAAATGGGCTGGCACAACCAACTGTCCTGAACGGTTAGTGTTGATATTCTCCTGAAAGTTGGAAAGTAATATAGCTACACCTCCATAACTTTTGCAAAATCATTTAAAACAAAAAGAGACCTTTTTTCTTTTTGTCTATGGAATTAAATGGACGTAGAAAGTGGTTACTCTGGGAGCCTGAGGGAGGAGGATCTCGAGTTCAAGCCCAGTCTGAGCAATTTGGTGAAATCATTTGAAATAAATAACATTTGAAAAGGTTTAAGGCTGTAGCTTAAGGTGAAGCTCTGGGTCCAATCCCTAGCTCGAGAGAACGCAAACGAACAAAAAGAAAATTGTCACAAGAAGAAACCCCCAGTAGTTTTGATTTGATTATTATTTGTTCGTTTTTGAGACTGCCTCATGCTCTGCAGTCCAGGCTAGTCATGAACTCACTATGTAGCCCAGGGTGGCCTCAAAGTCATGGTAATCCTCCTGCCTCAGCCTCCCCAGTAGGGAGTTTTGATGTGGTTTCACTGACATGAAAGTATGATAAAATTCTTTTAATAAATCATAAACGTGAAGACTCTTTATAATCCACAAATTATACTTATTTTGGCTTTCTGACTCACAGATTGCAAAGTGCTTGCTGAAAGGGCATGTATCTGCCTATTTTCTGTTTACCTCTGCCAAAGTGGGGTAATACTTATCTGTGAACTGAACTATTATGAAGATTGCTTACTTGTAAGACAGCTCCAAGGTCTCTCCCTGTTTGGAATTTACTTAATGTTTTCCTGCCTGTAATCTTGGAGACCGATAAGATTACGCCCTGCCTGCTAATTTTGATTACTGCACGTACCTGTCTGCTCTGTGGTTTTAATTAACTGTTGTATTAGTTTTGGGTGTGCTTTTAGTGATTCTTTCACTGCCCTAAGTGCTTTCCCGCCTCATTGTGCCTTCTCTTTTTCCCCAATAAATATGAGTAGAGATCTCTGCTCAGGGGGTGCACAGCCAACTCACCTTCTCCTTCAGGGGTGAACCTGTGTGGTCACCAGCAGGTTTCCTAGTCTCTGAGACTGAGTTCTGTGTCTTCATGTTTTTTCCTGAAATATGACAATCTTATGAATAAGTTTTCGGTGTAGGGCTGGGGTGTGCGGTTCAGTGGTAGAGTGCTTGTTGTTCTGTGCAATGTCCTGGGTTGCAGCCTCAGCACCACAAAAACAAAGTGTTGGTGGACAGTTAAGCACGTAGATAAATATAGATTTGTTAGCCAGGCCTCATAGCTCATGCCTGTAATCTCAGCACCCAGAAGGCTGAGGCAAGAGGATTGCCATATATTCGAGGCCAGCCTGGACTATATAGTGAATTCAGGACAAGTCAGATTACAAAGCAAGTCCCTGTCTCAAAGAAAAAAAAAATAAGCATAGATTTTGAAACAGGGTCTCTCTTTATGTTTTGCCGGCTAATCTCCAGCTCCTGGGCTCCAGGCATTCTCCTGTGTTAGTCTCCCAATAAAACATATAATTTTCTTACGGTACCAGAGATTGACACCAAGGTGTAACATTTGTTAGGCAAGCGCTCCGTCAGTGAGCCATACCTCGACTCCTTTTTCACTTTTTAAGACATCGTCTTACTACATTTCCCAGCTGGCTTCAAACTTGAGATCATCCTGTCTCATTCTCCCAAATTACTGGGATTACAAGTGGCACCACTGTGCCTAGGTCAGATAGATTTGCTTTTTTTAAGTGTAAATGAACCATTCATGGTGGTACACACCTGATATCTCAAGATTCCAGGAGGCTGGAGCAGGAGGACCATGAGTTTGAGCCCAACCTGGGCAACTTAGTGACTTAGTGAGACTTTATCCTGAGGATAGAGCTGGGAGGGTAGAGAGAGCAAGTAAAGTAAAAATGATTAGAAAGTGATACATACATGCACCAACTTCCCAAGATAAGTGCAATCATTACGTGTCATTAATACATACTAATAAAAACAGTAATTATGGGGAAATCTTTTAAAATTTTGAAACTTAAAAAAAAAACTTGTTTCAAAATAAAAAGGGCTGGAGGGATCGCTCTGCTCAAAGGCCCTGGATTCAACCCCCAGTGTTGGGTAGGTGGGTGGGGGGGCGGTGCTGCTGTAATTGCATGGTTTTTTTCACCAAGAAACACCAAAGGGGGAAATTGAAGGGAGAGGCTAGCAGAGAGTTGGATGCACAGAGAATTGTGGAATAGGATTTTTTTCTTCCTTGAAACATTTGTTGCTTTTAGCTTAGGAAAGTTTTAAAAATCTCGGTTGAGGCTAAGGGGGGAAAGTAGGCCAACCCAGGTCAAAGCACAGAGTGGGCCAAAGCCAAAACTGACACTGGGGAGAGTGCCAGCAGTAGTAAAGGACTGAGGCCAGGCCGGAATTAGGGCAAGGCCAGCAGTGTGAAGGAGCTGAGAGGCAGCTATGCACTTTGGTTCATGGCCATGCAGTGTGAGTTTGGAAATCTAGAAAGCTGAGTTTATGTAGCGAGAGAGCAACTTCAGCGAAGTTCAACATAAAGAATTTGTTAATATTCAGCCTGAGATCATTTCAAATCACTCTGTAGATACCAAGAAGTGATCCTAAACTTTTTTCCACACTGAAGTTCCAAGTAAATCTAGTCCTAAAAGCACAAGGGAATGGAGATTAGATGTCTATGTGTTATACTGGAAGGCATTGTCATGAAGTGGCAAAGAAAATATGGCTTTGAAAACAATCCTGAATTTAGACCTTTGGTATATCAATTATTCCCTTGTGACCTTAGCCAAATAGTTGAACTTTTTGTGAGTTTCAACTGCCTCCTAAGTTAAATGTAGGTGACAAAAGAAGTTTCCTCACTGAAGTTCTGTGTAAAGTACATTAGATCACTTTATGTACAGTGCTTGACATGAGAACTATTGTCAGATGCTGCCTCTCTTCCTACATTTTTCCCTTCCCCTTCCCCTACAGGCTCTGGTTACAGAGAAACTTGATACAAGTGAATTAACATCTGCATCTTTTACCCTCTCTTGAAGATAGGACTGAGGATCCTTTAAACTGGATAGATATTAGAAAATGGGATTTCATATCTTTAGGACAAAACTTTTTTAATTTAATAGATTATTGAAGCACAAAAATGTCATTTAGATCTGGGAGTGATGGTACACACCCGTTATGCCAGCTCTCTGAGAGGCTGAAGTAGGAGGATCACACGTCTTACTCCCACGTGAGAAAATTCGGTGACTTAGTGAGACCCTGTCTCAGAATAAAAATTAAAAAAACAAGCTGGAAGCGTAGCTCAGTGCAAAGGTCCTGGGCTCTATCTCCAGTACCAAAAATGAAAAAAAAAAAAAAAAATCTTCCCATCTCCTTCATACGAAGACAAGC
Organism: Ctenodactylus gundi; assembly: GCA_004027205.1. Lineage (NCBI taxonomy): Eukaryota > Metazoa > Chordata > Mammalia > Rodentia > Ctenodactylidae > Ctenodactylus > Ctenodactylus gundi. Next base: position 14,928 of record PVKB01003921.1, on the reverse strand, counting down.
GTGAATCATTAACAAGCTTCATTAAGAAATATTTCATAGAGATAGCTGTAGTCCTAGATGGAGAAATGAAGCAGACACTGGCACAGTAAATTACTTATTTGGCTTTCTTAGGGACACACATTGTGGTTCAAAAAAGATAATAACAGGTTTGTTTCTTTTTTCTTGAAGCTGTGAAAGTACTTGGCAATTTACAAAGGGCTGACCCTGACCCTGCCTACTTTGCTTCATTAAACCAAAAGGTTAGGGTTCTGATTTCATGCATTAAGGACAGGACAGGCACTGAAGACTCAGGCACCAATGACTCAATGACTTGTAGCTAGGGCTGGAGCGCCATGGTAGGGTGCTGGCTGAGTAGTCATGAGGCCTTGGGTTTGCTTTTGATCCTTTGTAGGGGAGCAGAGGGGAAGCCACACATTAGCAGTTCTCACCTTAAAGTAATCTGCTGAAATGGTTGTAGGATTTCAGGTGTGATTCTTAAATCCTAAGGGGGATATTGGCCACAGGCAATGTCCTGATAGTTGAGACAACATATTAAGCAGATCACAAACCAGACCAGACCAGAGGGTGTGGTGGGTTGGTTGGTTGACAGGTGTGCTGTGCTGGGAATTGGACTCAGGGCCTTCAGCATGCCAGGCAGACTGTCTACCAGAGAGAAAGCTACGTGAGGAGTATAGTGGGTGTTTATACACCTTGTATATCTTTTATCAAACCAGAATGTTATGAAGAAGGCTAATTCTACTGCATGGATTATAAAATCAAAAGCCAAACTAAGATTGACATGAGGAACGGTGTCCAAACAATCCAACCTGGTGAAAGACAAACTACTGAAAGGAGAGTGTTCAACAAAGAAAAGCTGTGCTGTCCATTGCGCCCTTGTCAGGAAGAGTGACTTGGCCAGCTACTCAAGCCACAAAGCAGATCACCAGACCTGTCACACCACCAAGATAAGAAAGCCAAGAGTAAGAGCTACCAATGATAATGAACCAGAAAGACAGGCACCAAACAAAGGAAGACCTGCCACAGAATTCAAACAAAATTTAACAAGGTGGTTTCTTTAAAAGTTGACAGTGAAGAAAATACAAACCGGTGCAACAAGTAGAATGAATCTTGATGAAGTCTTACCCAAAAGTGCAGACTCAGTGAAGTGAAGTCCTACAAAAACAAAAGGGGAGAATTCCATTTCTACCTAAAGATTTTGTATCAGCCAGTGAATGGGATGAAGTCCTATCAAGCAACACCCATGACTACCAGAAGGCTGAGGCTTTCTTAACATTCACTTGCACCTGAACCCCTTTCATACTAGAAGTTCATAATATTCAAGAAATAGCAAAAAGAAATCCTGGCACCAAAGCAAAACAAAATGTACAACTTTTTAACCAAGTCACTATAGTAAGATGCAAATAAATTACAGTGTTCTCTGGGTTCTCTGACAGTTCTCAAGGAAGGACATGGCTTAAATCAAAATAAAGTTACCACTGAGAATTCAAATGGCCTGCCAATAAAAGAAACCCTTCACTCGAAATAAACAAAAGTCAGGTATCTCAGCTATAACATAGTGTGCCGTATTTCAGAAATATCCTATAGTCAGAAAGTGAGAAATTAACTTTATATTCCCCTGAGCAGGATAAGAAGCTTGAATTAAACTTTCCAGATGATGCTAACGATCTTATTCGCACAGCAGTTGGTCAAACAACACTCCTTCTTAAGGACAGAGATTCAAACAGTTTGTAGAACTGCTGTATGATTGGAACTATAAACCAGGTAAAAAGGAGACTGCTTGTACAGCCTGAATAGATTTTGGGATATGGTTAGTTTTCACGTAGAAGATGTAAATTAAACTAAGCTCTGTAGTGCATGCCTTCAATTCCACTACTCTGGGATGCTGGGGCAGAAGGAACACAAGTTCAAGCCCAGCATAGCCAACTTAGTGGCACTGTGAGACCCTGTCTCAAAATGAAAAACAAAAACAAAAAAATTCTGGGGTGATAGCTCAGTATTAAGACACTGGCCTTACTCCCTGGTTCCATGCACACACAAAAAGATGTAAATAAAAAATTCATCAACCAGATGAAACTTGAAGAATCTTGATGACAAAACAATAATACAAGCAAACACCTCTTTCAGGAAAAAAAAAATGTTCCAAGGTGGGGGAACAAACCAAAATGGGATAACATTAGAAAACCTGCAACTACAAATTGCCTAACTGCCTTAAAAGAATTCAATGCAGAACAGAAAATAAAGCAGAAAGAGGTAGCAGCCTCTGTGATAACTGACAAATCCTTTTTTTTTTTTTTTTTTTTTTTTTGCAATGGGGTCTTGCTCTTTAGTCCAAGCTGGTCTTGAACTCATTATGTAGCCTAGGATGGCCTTGCACCCATGAAATCCTTCTGTCTCGGCTTCCTGAGTACTGGGATTATAGGTATATGCTACCACATCCGGTTTATATGGTGCAGAAGAATTGAACTCACAGCCTTGTGCTTGCCAGGCAAGCACTCTAACTGCTGAGCTATGCCCCTAGCCCCGACAAAGTCTTATTAAAGGCTGTATTTTTCAGAGTTGAGAGTTCTAAGAAATCATTCTCAGTACTTTCCCCAGACCATCTTTTTCAAAGATTTGCATCACATCCTGGGCTTATGAATATTCAAACTTCTCTTCCTGATTCCTGACTCTCCAGATGATGAGAAATAAGTGACTGGAGTCAATGAAGTTACAAAGCAGAGGGCTGGGGGAATAGCTCCATGATTTGAGAGCTTGACTAGGGAGCACGAGGCCACAGGTTTGATCCCCCAGCACGTACCGGCTCGTGTGGTGGCACACGTTTGTAATCCCCACACTGAGGAAGCTGAGGCAGGAGGATTGCCGTGAGTTCTAGGACAGCCTGGACTACAAAGTGAGTTCAGGACCAGCCTGGACTACAGAGCTACAGAGCAAGACTCTGTCAAAGAAAAAAAAGTCAGAAAGAACAAAAAGCTCCCCAGAATCCATTTTTCAATGTAGGGGCTTCCTTTTCTGAATTTGTGGCTTTTATTTTTCTTCGTCTCTAGGCGGCCCAGGGATTGGGCTGTCATCCTGCACCGGCAATTGGTTTTTAGCCTGTCTTTATGTAACTTGGAAAGGAATTGGATTGGTTGGGGCTGAATGATCACATCCTGCAGAAATTGTGGCAACAATGTAGTTAGTGACACAGGACTCCAGTTCTCCTCATTGTTTTGGTCTCCTGTGTGTAAAGCCCCCGAAATGTAAAATGATCCTGCCAAATATTCTAGACAAAGAAAAGAGAGGAAGTGAGCAGACAAGTCAAAGGCCTGCCAACAAAGGCTGATTTCACTTTTGCTACACCTTAAACTCTTTTGGCCCTCAGAGGACCCACTCCCTAATCTGACCTGCCTATCCTGTCATCTTCCCTAACACTTGGAACACATGTCTGTCAGCAGAGCTATGCCCAAGAATATGGCTGAGATGAAGTTGCAGAGACAAAAGATGTCACTGAAGAATTGTGATCCTCACTGCCAAAAATGAGCATGCTGCTAGGACTGGTTTCAGATGTTTCTAACAGCAAGAACGTCAGAGAAGAAGATGCTCCACATCCTAGATTACAGGGTTTAATTGATGTGGACCACGCTGTAAAGAAGACAAACCTGGAGATAAATTGTTTATCCGGAGAAAGAATGAGTTTACCTCTCCTCGCCAGTGGAGCAGCAAATGGTATTACTACTAGGAGGAGAGAAGAAACTTCAGATATTATGGAAGGCATGGAACTAAATTCTTCAATTAACTCCTAAGATGTTTTGATGAATAACTCTCCTTAAATATATCCAAAGTTTGGATATATCATCCAAAAATAGACTCACGTAAACAAAAAAAAAAATCTTTTCAAGAAGAAGCTAAAGTGTTTCAGTCAGAACTTTTTGATCTCACCATTGAATGCCACTTCTGTGGTTCACCAATACCAAACTGCAGTAACCCATTCACTCAGATGGGCAGAAGAAGATTGTGTCAACTGGTTGAGATGGGGTGAGGGGAGGTGGCCAGGGCAGAGCTTTCAGGTATGTGTTATTAACTTGTGGACCAGGAAGTGAGGGAGAGGCACCCCCATCCTGGGTCCAAATGCCAGCTTGACCTAAGCACAGACAGGAAGAAGAAACATTGTTAACAGTTTCTTCCTGGCAAAGCTCAGGCCCTACCTGAGTCCAGACATCTCTTGCTCCTGCTTCATGTGGCTTTCTGCCTGCAATGCTGTGAGCAGCTCTCCAGCCTCAGCCATGTGCTTCTACCATTGCCTACTGTCCATGAATGGATTGTGTGAAGCCTTCTGAAACTGTGGGCTACGTAAATCTTTCCTCCCTTAAATTGTAGATGTCAAGTATTCTGTCCCAGCAAGAAGAAAGTAAATATGACAAGAGACATCACAAACGTGCCTGACACACTGCCTTTGGTGGTAAGCTGAACACCTTTCACCTCCAAGAACAACCAGAAGGATTTTGAATCTAAAAATCATCAAAGCATTTTTCTTTGTAATGCATTCTTAGACTATTGGAAATTTGCAGAATACATAATTGTGTTCAATTCTATTTAATCCACTTACATAGCACCATATACCTTTTTGACATTCAGTGTTTACCAAATATATTGTAGAAATGGGATTTCTCTAGGGAGAAATACTTATCATGCCAAATGAAAAGCATCTGCATTGCAAGAAAATCGACTGCAGGTATCAGTATTCCTTGAATATTTCAGCATGCATAACATTAATAGAACTTCATACATATTTACATTTTCATTTGTAAAACTTACCTAGTCTGAAATGCAAGCATCTTTTTGCTTTTTTTTTGGGGGGGGAAGGGGTAGAGCACCTGAATACAAAGCATTTTAAGTATCTTTAGGTTTTGAAAAATGCTTACACATGTGTGATCCAACCACCTATCACGAAGCAGAATGTTACCATTGCTCCAGAATGTTCAAGAGAGGACTTCTTTTGCTTCCTGGTATGACGGTACTAATCCTCGCTGCTTTGTGCATGTACATGTGCATTCTTTTTACTGCCACACATCCATACCTTACCTGACTGGCAGAGCTTGTTAAATTCTTATACACCATCTGGGCCCATTACTCAGGACTATAATCCCAACAGTATAGCAGGTTGAGGCAGGAGTATCACAAATTTGGGCCCAGACCAGGGAACTTAGGAAAACCTTATCCCAAAAATAAAAATGGGCTGGGGATGCAGCTCAGTGAAAAGGCTCTGGGTCCATCCCAAGTATGGACAAAGGAATAAAAGGAGAAGGAGCAAGTCTTATTGATGCTTGAAACAGAGTATTGTAGTTTGGATCTGGAATGTCCCCCCAAAGTCACATGTATTTGAATGTTATAGATTGTCTATGGAACCATGTGCTGTTGGGAGACTGGGGCCTAGTCTGGAGGGGTGGACTAGAGGTACGCAAATTGGAGTACAGACATGCAAGTTAGATGATAGGCATGTATGGGGGTTTACCACACCTTCCACACCTGGATCCAGGAGGGGCTGATCACTGGCATGAGACCTGGAAGGATATATAAGCTGCTTCCTGCCTTTCTTGAGGACTAGTCTCAACATGTCTCAACTTGCCTTCCTGTTTGTAATGTTGCTTCTTTATTCATCCTGTGTTCAAAAAGTGGCCATCTGGGACCAGCTTCCGGGAGAATTCAGCATCATCATAATGAGCAAAGTTTACTCCAGATCATTTAAAAGGGGTGGGGCTGGATGACTTAGCAGTTTTGGCTACTATTAGTTAATTTCTCTGGAGGGTCTTATTTAAAACAGAAAGTATCTTTAGCTGCAAGCTTAATAGTCCCTTAAGGTGATGGTAGCTTTTTTTTCTTTTCAGCAATCATAGATGGTTGTCCTGAAAATACCCACCTAGCAGTTAGCAATATGAATTTTGGGTAATGTAAATAGTTATTTCACAGCAAGGTACATAAAGACTCTCCAAGGGCTATGAGATTGCCATAGCCAAAAGAGAACCAATTTTCAAATCCTCAAATTGCTTTAGTAGAATTGCTGAAAAAATAATCTGCCTGAAAACTCACCCCCAGTTTCCCTTTCCTGCTTCCTCTTGCCAATCTCTCGGAAGGAAAGCACACCTTTCAAAGGTCAGAAAGAAATCTTGCTATGGTGCATTGGCCCAGTGTGGCAAAGCAAAATGGAAATTTCAAATGATGTCTGATAATCTTATTTTACCCAGGCACTATAACCTTACCCGCCCCATCATCTCCGTAGGAAATGCATTTCCAATTAATTTTTATGTCCAGTGGTAGTCACAATATATACATTATTCATGTTTTTCATCTATTTTGTATGCATAATTGCAATTATAATTCAATCCAGAACTGTTTATACGTTGCACATTATGGCCACAAGGAAATTAAAATAATTTAATTTCTATTTATGCATATTTTTGTTGCAGAGAAATTCAATATGGTAATATAAGAGTTTTGAGTATGAAGATACATTGAGACAGTAAAATATTGTTGGGAAAGGGCAATGTATATTTGATTTCAAGGAGAAAAAAAATGCTGTGCTAGATGGCGTGTAGGGTTGGTAGTGTGGATGGTAAAAGAATTTACAAATGTTCAAGAAATATAAGACAAGGCAAAAGTCTACTTAGAGAAGAACACACTGTCAAGAGATACACACAAAAATTCCAAGGGAGGAATTGCTCTGTTAGGATAAGGTGTTTTCAGGAGGGGTTGTGTGCTCCTTAAGGTCCTTCGCTTTCAGGAGGCCCTTTAGGCTCAGTTAAGAATGTATGACCCTTTGGAAAGAGTAAGGGAGGAAGTGATACTTAAGATTAGACATAGCTGCTTGCCTGATTTAGCTACTTGGGAAGAACAGGGAGGGGAAAGAAACATCGGCCCATTAGGAGAGAGGAATAGCTTCTGTCTTTAGTCTTGTTTCATGTTACTTTACAAGTCAACATCCATGAAGCATTTTTGTTTTGTTTTGTTTTGTTTTGTTTTGACTTCCCAGGACATGGTATCAGGCCGAGTGTGCAAAGTATGGATACTGAGAGTTTTAACTATTTAGTCACCACAGGAATATGGTACATTCCTTTGAGTGTTTGATTTGGGGGGGGGTGTCAAATTAAGTATCTTTAAAGGGTGATATAAGTTTTATTTTAAAACACCGATGTCAGCTGTGCCCAGTGGCACAGATCTGTAATCCAGCAATCTGGGAGGCTGAGGCAGGAGAACCACAGGTTCAAGCCCTGTGTTACTTTATCATTACTGTGACAAAATACCCAACATCCACAGTCTAAGAGAGGAAAGATTTGTTTAGCTCACAGTTTCAGAAGGTCTCTCATACACACAGTCCATTTATGGGGGAGCTGGCAATGGTGGAGGTACACGGCAGAGACAAAGGCTGGAGAGCTGCTCACCTCATTGCAGACAGAAGCCAATTGAAGCTGGAGCATAGCTGATGAGCATTCCCAGGAAGAAGTTGCAACAGTGTTTCTTCTTTTTCCTTTACTTAGCTCAGACCCCCTCACCTAGGGTGGGTGCCCCTCTCCCATTTCATGGCCTGAAAATCAAGAACATCAGAAATATCTGCCCTGGGCAACTCCCAATCTCAACAAATCGATACAATCTCTTCAGGTCCAATCCCAAACATTGCCCCTTCCAGCCAAGCTCTGCCTCCCAATAACACACAGTTCCAAATGCATTGGGCTTTTGTGGGACACCCAAGTTCCAAACCATAGCACTCAGTAGGAGCAATTTATCAACTTAGTGAGATCCTGTTTCAAAATAAAATTTAAAAAGGACTGGGGATATATGTCAGTGCAAAGGCCCTAAGATCAATCCCCAGTACCACATACATGCACACATATGCTGGGTGCGTGCATGCACACACAGATCTCAATGCTTACAGTGTGCCAGAAATTATACATTTTGCATCTATTTTATCATGATAAAATTTACATATCAATACGAAAATATGTGAAGAAGTGCACAGCTTCTCCAAATTCCTTCAGAGAGCATGTCACCTTGAGGTACAGGCTCTGGGGGACAAATTCCAGGTTCTTGGGTGCTACAAATGATGAATTAGATGTGCACACACTTGGCAAGGGAGACAGGGGCAAAGTTTATTGAGGCAAGAGCACACCAAGAGTTGGTGAGTTCACGCCAGCAAAAGTATATGGCATAGTGTGAGCCCAGAATGTGTTGTACTCAAGTTTAAATCCTTTTTTCAGTTCCCAGACACCTTTGTAATTACAAATTATATGCAAAAGATGCAGTTTTTATTATGAACTTCCAGTGAATTTCAGGAAAGGAGGGTTATTATCAGGCGCGCACTGGGGTCCTACCTAAAATTTCCCCAGGTGGGTTTTGGGGGCTCTGCTTCCCTTGTCTTGACCATCACTTGCTGATCTTGTATAGGCTTTGGATGGTGTGGAGTTTTGGCTCTTGGGGAGTTGTCCAGGATCATGTGACAGTAAGGGAGTGATGGATGAAGAGAAGGATTTCTAGAGCAAATGGAGGGGAAAGGTCCCATAGCCATCAATTGTGCTGTCTACATTATTCCCCTGAGAGACCTGGTCTCCAAAAATCTTCATGGGGAACCGAGGGAGGAATGTCTATGTTCTTTATCTACACGCTGCTGAGGAGAGGCATTAACTCTACCTGTGCAGATACCACGCCTGTCCAGATCTAGGGAGCCAAGGGAATCATATTCCACCTCCAAGGATGGGTCATGAGCTTCAGATGTGATAATGGGTTTTGATTTGCATTGTCACCTGCCACTTGACGACAGCTGCAAACAAGAAGAGACAAAGTTGTGTAAGAGATTAAGCAAACATAGTCCATATCTCAGCATGCCACATATGATAAACAAAGTTCTATAAATGATAAAGCCCAGGAGAAAACCCAGGACAACCAGGAGTGGAACATAGAAGAATTTGCTTTGTTTTGTAGTTTGAGCATATTCTAGGATGTTTTTGTTTTGTTAGACTTGTGCAGATGTACCAACATAAAAGCAACATTTCTTCTGGAGGTTTAAGCAAGTGTCACAGTCAGGTTGTCAAGAGATCAATAACTCTCCTGTTTTGGAGTGTCACTATGGCAAAGAAGTCCAGTTACTCTTGTCTGAATGGTCTTAATGAGGGCAGCCACTGTCTCTTGAGAAATATGGACCTGTAGTAACAAAGCTGCTCCCCACTCAAATGTGGTTCTTCAGACAAAAGTATTTATGACCACTCATGTGACTGCAAAGAAGGAATCCATCAGTGATTTTTGTGCCATTGATTTATTTCTTTGAGGAAGAGAGACCCCTCCTAGGATCAAAGTGGAAAGCCTTATATGAGATACAGAATAAGGCTTAACTTTTGGAATCTCTTCTGTTTTTAATAGACAATGAGTTAGTAGGTCGGCTTTGACGATAATCTGTAGTTTCTACTGGGAAATCAGAGGTCAGGACAGAAGGCTTGAGAGTCTTGATAAGGATGAAGTTTTAGGTTTTTTCACATTCCTTGTGGAGTCTGGTCTTCCTGAAAACAGTTGGTTACCCCTAGAAGTATTTGTGGGTGGTGTAAGAAGAATATGAAACATGTGGTTGAAGGTGGACCTGGCTAAGGACCCCACATCACCCCCACCCCTTGGCATCAGAGTAGATAGAGAAGGGATACGTATAAGCAGGTAGATTCGGGTGGATTTAAATTTCCCATTAGGGGTGTGGATCAATATTGTTGATTTAAGGAAAGTCTCTATAAATTTTGATCACTGAATATATTTACCCATGTATTGAAAACCTCATCATTTTGGTTGAATTCAGCAGGTAAATTTACCCTTACTTCCCATGTTGTAGTATTGGGGGTAGTGGAAAATTTAGATCCAGCAAGAAAAGACGTGTTTCCCTGGGAAGGGTTCATGTTGGTGAAGGACAATAAAGAGGATTAATATCATAGTGATGAATAAACCATCTACTAGGTGTGCCCACCAAGTCATTTCTTATCTGACTGAAGAGGTTGCTGGGTTTGATTGTTTAGATCAGCGGTTCCCCAAACCATGGACAGATTAAATGGCCAACAGAAGGTGAGTTGGTGAACAAAGCCCTCCCTCCCGTTGGGTCCTCCTATTAGGTTTCTAATGCCACTGCTGATCTGACAGAAGGAAGGCTTTCGTTCACCATTTTAAAGGTATCATCCAACAACTGCCCAGTTCTTGGGAGAATGGTCTTTGTGTCAAAAAGGTTGGGGATCGCTAGTGTAGATGAAGGATGACACAAATCAATAAAACTATTTGAGTATAAGAAGCTAGATGAGTATGATTATACCTGACATCATTAATGTCTATAGTGGCTTCCATAGTGATGAATTGTGGGGTGATTTAAATATAAGTCAATTACATAGCAAGTGCTCATAAATGCTTAGCAAGTGAGTGAATGCTAAAAGGAAACGTTCTAGAGGGAAAGACCACACACTCTTTCTTGGGCACCTAACTTTAACATTGGCAATTCTCCATCCATGGTGTTTTTAAAACCCATTTTGAACATTTTCCTGTAAGTAAACCTTTCAGATAAAAAGTAGGAAATAGGACTGGGAGTATGGCACAGTGGTAGAACACTTGTGTAGCATGCGTGAGGCTTTGGGTTCCGTCCAGTTTGGGGATGTGGCTACTTAATGTTCAGAGGATGCTTCTTTGTTAGGTTCTTTGTTCTACCTGATAGTGTAGTTCCTAGGAGCAGCGCCTTCAATGTCAGCCAGCACTGTCACCCAATCAGCTGTTTGTCTAAGCAAGTTAACTTCACCTTTTCTTTGACCCTGTTTCTCTCTGTCTCCTCCTTCCAGGTTACTGGGAACTGAACCTAGGACCTTTGCACTGAGATGGGATCTTATTAAATTGCCCAAGCTGAGCTTGAACTTGCAGTCCTCCTGTCTCAGCCACTTAGAGTGCTGGGACTACATGCCTGTGTCACCAAGCCCAGCTTGCTTCACCATCTTTAACTGGTATAATAGTAGCAATATCAATCGTGTAGTGTTATTTTGTGGATAAATGAGGTGTTTTATAGGATTATAGATTGTGTGGGAGGCAGAATAATGCCCATCTCCCCAAGGTATCCATGTTCTAATCCCTCAAACCTGTGAATATTTTATAAGGCAAAAGGGAGTTCTTTTTTATGATAGGACTTGAACCCAGGGCCTTTGCACTAATCTACACACCCAGCACATATTTTTTTTTTGAGGTATAGTGTTGATAAAATGCCCAGAAAAATTTGAACTTGCAATCCTTCTGCCTCAGTTTCCCCAGGATAGGCTGGGATTACAGTGCTGCGCCACCAGACCAGCAGTAAGAGGAACTTTGCAGATGAGATTAAGGATCACGGGATTCAGTGATGATCCTGGATTATCCCATGGACCTAACACAATTATAAGGGTCCTTAAAAGAAAAGGGGAACATAAGTGAGTCAGAGTTATTCAGTATGAGAAAGGCTTGAGTGGCCACTGCTAACTTTGGAGATAGGGAAAGGACACTATGAACTGGAGCATGTAGGCAATTGTTAGAAGCTGGAAAGTGCAAGAAATGGGCGTTAGCCTAGGGTATCCAGGAACATAACCCTTCTGACATTGGGTTTCGTTTAAGGACGGTCTTTTTCTTTTGAAACAGGACTCTGTAGATCAGGTTGAGCCCATGCAGGCCTTGAAATCACAGCAATTGTCCTGTCTCACCTTTGTGCCACCACACCCGGCATATGTGATGGGGGAACTGAACTCAGGCCCTTGCACTTTCTATGAAAGTGCTCTAACCACTGTGATACTCTTTCAGTCCAGAGGGGCTTGTTGGTGTTTTTTTTTTTTTTTCTTTCTTTCCTTTGTGGTACTGGGGATTGGACCCAGGGCCTTTATTAATACTGAGCTACATCCCCAGTCCATTTTTATTTATAATGTTGAAACGGAATCTTGCTAAAATGTCAAACTTCCCAGGCTGGGCTTGAATTTGTCATCCTCCTGCCTCAGCCTCTCAGAGTACTTGGATTACGACCATCGGGCCATCAGGCCAGGTTTTAGTTCCTTTTAATCTGAAGGCAGGTGCCTTCAAGAACAGCCCCAGTTCTACAGGTGACAATGTACAGGAATACTCCTTAGGTAAACTGCAAGAGAACTGCTAACATCCCCTTGTTAGGTTTTCCGTTTACACACACAAAATCATACATTATAGTAATCTGCCTGTGAAATTATTTGCGTCCCACAACCCACACTCTAAGGTCCTATGTAAGAAAAAAGTATCTCGTTAGGCCTACCTTTCTTTGCCGTGGGTTTCTAACGGTGAGACCGTAGGGGGACGTCTAGGAGTCCTAGGGAATGCCCTTGGGAATTGGCGCCTTGAGTCAGGAGAACCACAGGGAAAAAGATCGAGGAAAATGAATTGGCGGGTGAAGAGGAGGTCGGGACGAAGGGCTGCGCAGATAGTGGGAAGTGAGACACCCTCCCACTTCGCGTTCCCGCCGGGCTCTTGCTCCAGCTGGGGAACTTTCTCCGAGCTCCGGGGCACACCTGACCGGGGGCCGGCGCTGCCGGGAGCCTGGGGCAGCCTGGGAATGTGCGGCGGCCACGTCGGTGGGGCGACTGCAGGGAGGAGTCACGGCGTGCCGACGGGAAGACTACATCTCCCAGGCCGCCACGCTTTCCAGCTGGAGTCCAGGGGCGCGGACGGCTCCCCCGTTTCCGCAGGGAAGCGCCGGCTCCCGCGGCTATTGTGTGCCGCTGTCTCCCAGTGCCTCCCGCTTCGGCGTCCGGAGGAAGTCTCCGTGCCATCGCCGCCTGGACTTCACCCTCCGGCGCCTCACGGGCCGGCGGGCGACGCCCTCAGCCGGGAGCCGCTCCCGGCGGCCGGCCGGCCCTGGTGACCGAGCCCTGGGGCACGCGGCCGGCAACCGCGGACAGCCCCGGGCGCCGGGCGCGGGGTCCGATCCCGCGGGGCGGGGCGCTGGCGCCGCCTTTAAGAAGGGGGAGGGGCGGCGCAATCCGGGCTGCCCGCGGGGTTCGGCGGAGGCAACCTTGGCGAGCTCGGGAGCCGGAGCGGGAGGCGCGGCCGGCCGGCGCTCACCCCGCCTACAGCCTGGGCGGGCCGAGTGTCGCGCTCGCCGTGTCGGGCGGGCCGGGCTGAGGCTGAGCTCTCGGAGAGGCGATGCTGAGGGGCATGTTGCTTGCTGGGCACGGTCCCGCTGGGGTTCCGCTGCATTAGTGAGCCACCCCTGTCACCTGAAGCCGTCGCCGGGCCGCTCATCCCCCGCACACAGCAGCCGCGTACCCCGGGAGTCTCCCTGGAACAGGTACCTGTCCTCCGAAGGGAGGGGGTCCAAGAGCTTTCTTAAAGGGGTCCCGCGCTCAGCTCACCCCCTTACTTTCCCTTCGGTGCCACTGATGCTCCCGGTCTTTGTGTCTTTCTTCGCTTCCCCCAGCCCCCTCCGTCAGAACCATGGGGCATCCCCCGCTGGAGTTCAGCGACTGCTACCTGGATAGCCCGGATTTCCGCGAGAGGCTCAAGTGCTATGAGCAGGAGCTGGAGAGGACCAATAAATTCATCAAAGACGTAATCAAAGACGGCACCGCGCTCATCAGTGCTATGAAAAGTAAGTGGAAGGCTTCCATGAGCTGTTTCCTGGAGCCAGTGGCACTTGCCTTTCAGTCTTTCACCACCGCAGGGGGAAGGGAGGGTTCAGTGACACTCATGGGTTTGTGGCCCTTCGAACGGGGAATGGGATTAGTGGAAGTGAAAGGTGGTGATTTCTGCCACAACTCTGAGTCTTTACCTTTAGTGGCCTCGACTTTAGACGACATGAACTATAGCTGTGTCAGGGACCCTCTTGCTAAGCTAATAACCCCTTTTAGCAGATGATTGTTCAAAAGGACAGTCTGCCTGTATTGCCAAACGTATTCATCATCCTTGTCTGGGCCAAGGTGACATTTAAGTTGACCAAGGAAGTGCCCTGGCACCTCCTACATATGGGGAATTAAGATCGACGATTTAAGGAGCATTGGTTTTTGTGCTGACTTCTGGTTAATATAGATAACTGTTGGACAGTAAAAAATTCTTCAGCGTGAGATTTTTCAAAGGAAAACGACCTCTGCCCCATTGATTTTTTTTTTCTTTCACACACTAAGTAAGCTATGCCTTAGGTCAAGGTCAGTCCAAGTTTAGGAGTATTGTTTGGTTAAGTGTCATTGAATTCTGCTTGAGTGTAAAAGGAAAAGCAGCATACTCTCTGGTACAAGGAGCCCAGCCCCCACAGGCTAAATAAAATATAGGGCTAGGGGTGGTGGCTGTTGCCTTGTAGGGAACTTACCTAGTATGGCTTTTCCAGCCTGTCCTTCCTTCCGTCTTCCTACGTGTGTGGAGGTTTTAATTTCTGCTGGTTGGCAGGAGGCTTGGAGTAAAAGAAAGAATAATAAACATCCACAACGAGAGCGCAGGCAAGCCAACTTTGTGCCAAAGCATATACCCTGAAGAGTGAAGGGTAATGACTAAGTGGAGTGATAATTATTTTTTCTTTTCTTGGCTGAAAGATGATTGTGAAAAATCAAGTCAGTGGCAGACATGTCCTTATAACTTTGTTTCAAGCTCTTCCCAGCGGATTTATCCCCTAAATAATGTCTCTGTCCAGTGTGGGGACCTGCTTAAGGCAGACAGAGTCAAGGAAGACCAGGGAGGAGGCTTAGGAGCTCAAAGTGATGCAGCTGCTATTTCTTGTACAACACTTCTGACTTAACCCTAGAATTTATGTTCCCCTTGCACGCATTGTCCACTTTTGGTCAGAATCTATAAACTGTTCAAGTTCCTGTAGATCGTTTGATTGAGATTGATCATTTGTCTATGGCCTGATAACTTCTGGTAGCTCGTTAAAGAAACAGTGTATTTGGGGGACTGGAGGAATGGCTTAGCAGTTAAAACTCTTGC